>JANHFL010007921.1:213831-226898 GCA_032468155.1 Oxyrhabdium leporinum
AAGGAAGGAAGGAAGGAAGGAAGGAAGGAAGGAAGGAAGGAAGGAAGGAAGGAAGGAAGGAAGGAAGGAAGGAAAACGCACCTATATGAGAGTAATAAATAGTTTTATTCTGCAACCGTTAATTCAAAATCCAATAGAAAGAAGAAGGCACATACAGAAGCATGAATATTTGTGGCCCTACAAATAGGAATGTATGTTCCCTTCTCAATGGATTTCTGGTGTCAGTGCTCACAAAGTGAAGGAATGATGATGAAGAAGGGTAAATTATTGATTCAGCATTGTCTGAGGAGTGTCCTAAAAACTATTCCATACATTAATTATATTTTTATAGAGAAGCATTTAATAGTCTGTGGGGAAACATGCTTTTTCTGCAGGCGACTTCTGCTGCAAACCTCAATCTGCCAATTAAAAAGAATAAAAAACAAGTGCTGTGAAAGATTTTTGCAGTGCATAATTCTGTGATTTAGAAATCAAGAACAATGGAAACAATCACTCAGAGAGATGGGGAGTTCTCTTGTATAAATAATGATATGGATTCCTGCACAAAGCAGCGTATTGGTCTTGTTGGCCTAAATGTCCCTTTCAGTTTAGAATGTTATGGTTCTTAAGTTCTTCCAAAGCTAAAGGAAACTGATTCTCATGGATAGAATGTGATACATATATTTAGTTAAGAAGTGATCCCAAAATGAATGGCCTGTGATCATCTCTAGGTCTGCAGACATATAAGAGACCTCCTGCTGCTGGGCATTTCCAATAGCAGTGCTGTTGTTATTGTTGCTTAATTTCTTCTTTCACTTGAAGAATTCAGACAAATCATTCATATAATTCTTTTTCCCACAATTTTGATGAAGAAGTTTGAAAGAAGTTTGAAAAACATGTGTGCCCAGTTCTTCTCTGGAGCAGTACTTCTAGTCAGAAATCACTATACAGTGATAGCATTAGCTAGTGTTGTCCAAGGATTCAAGTCAGGCGTATCCAACCTTGGCCACTTTAACTGCAACTCCTAGAATTGCCCAGCAAGCCATGGGCTAAGTCTTGAATCTACTGAGACTCAGAAGATTCTTCCTTGATGCACAAAAAAAGGAAGGACACTTCGATTCCCACAATGGAAGAATGGCTGCAAAGGTTGATGGAGTTAGCAGAGATGGATAAATTGATTGCTTTGATAAAATAAAAATATATAAGTACTTTTGTTTCTACTTGGAAACCACTTCTGGACTTTGTGCTTGAGGTGGAAAAAACTTTGATTTTGGGTTTTACCGATTAGATAGATTTGTTGATATAGAAATGGCTAGTTTATACTACTATATAAAAGTAAAAAGTTGTGGTTAGATGTTGCAGTTTTATTATATTGCACCTAAAGGAGTTGGAAATCAATGCCTTTTCTTTCTTTTTCCCTTTTTTTCTGCAGTCTTCCCCCTATTTTTCCTACAATTTTTTTTGTTATTTGTTATTTTTTATATTAAAAACAAATACAAAGAAAGAAAATTCACTACGTTGTTTTGAACAAACATACAAGGGTGATATGAATTATGGTTGGGGGATGGAGCGGTTAGGGTTAGGGTTACTGTCTTGACCCATAACAAAGATGCTTGGAGGAAAATATAAGAAATATTATTTATATTTTTAGCATCATCAGACCTGGCTATTTTTGGATAGCTGCTCACCTGTTTTCAAGCCAACTAAATGTTTTAATAAATAAAGATCCCGCCATTTAGAAGATTTCATGCCCTTTCAACTGCTGTTTTTTAAAGGAAATGATAGGGTACCCCATTCAAATAAAGACTAATCCACGTTTTGTTATCTGTTCTTATTATAAAGCTGGTAATTCCCCATTTAGTCAGATTTCTAGGTCAACCAAATCCATTTTATTTACAATTGCTACTCTTTGATCAGTGTGATTCTATTGTCTCAAAAAGCAAGTACATTATGTTTTGCCATTTGTAAAATATGCCATACTTTGATCACATCAGTTTTGTGATTATTAAGTTTGAACTGTTTGACTTTGGTTTTCATGAGCTGTCTCAGAATTTGTTTTCTTTTTGGTTTTGAATTGGCCAATGACCGTAATAAAAACTATTACTATTACTCCTTTCACTATTTGTATTTGTGGCTATATTTCTGCATTGTGAAACTTTTCAAAAAGTTCAAAATACCTTCGCTGGTATATTGATTGCATTTTTTACAGTTCAGTTTTAACAAACAAATAAACTGAACTGTGCTTTTTTATTGTTGAATTTGCCTGGCTTATGTATTTTCCAGAACTGAAAATAAATTTATTTATTCAGTTTACTCTGTTATTTATTGTAACAACATAATTACAAGAGCATTTTAAGCTGTATGTATTAAAATCCCACCCCTTTCTCTTTCTCTCCTCCTCTACTTCTTTCTCTCTTCTTCCCCCTCTCTCTCTGATACACACAGACACACACACAGAAATTTTCCATATTTGTCTTTATATAGTTGTGAATGTTAACAACATTATATTGTTTCAATGCAGTGATGTTTATACAACAAATAAAGATTATTAACATTCTATTTAGATAACTTAGAGTGTTGAAAATAAAAAAGAGAAAAAGCATTCAACTAATTACAATTTAGGATATCAATATTACAAGCATTACCGGTAAATTATTTGACTTTTTCATCTAAAGTTGAGTATTAGTGAAAAAAGAGCTACAAATTGCATCATGCTATTTGTTTATATTAGAGGTTTTGATATTGTTGGTGACTTAATATTAAATGTCCATTGTACCGTATGTGTGTGTGTGTGAGAGAGAGAGAGTAAAATAAAAGTAAAAACTAGATAAGTGAAGCAAATGTAAGGTTTAAAATATCAGAAAAGAAAAAAAAGAAAAGAAAATGAAGAAAATAAAAAAGAATTACTGGTTTTTGACTTTCTTCTTTTTATGCATCTGCTAATTTACAATATTTATATACATTTAGGCTCCTTTAGAAACCAGACTTCAAGTGATTACATTGGCTATGCTTATAATAAATGTTTTACAGGTTTTCAGTCCATATCTGAAGAAACCCAAAATGTCAAATCTAATTAAGGCCCTAATAAATGCACAAGAGGCAGAGCTCACTGATCCAAATAAAGCTAACTAAATCTCCATTCAAAAGGTTCACCTATTTTCTGTGCACGTAGAGGCATAAAAGTAGCTATTCACAACTTTTAACACTGTACTGTTGAAGAAAAGATCCTTACATGATAGGATTACTGGTTTCTGGCAGGTTACAGTAATCTGCAGTAGATGAGGCTGAAAAGCCGTAGTTCAAAGAAAGTGAACATGGCAAAATACAGCAGTCAGAGAATCAGTTTCATATACCTGATATAGTTTGACACCGAGGTATATCAAAATTACAGTGGCATTAGACAAATAATATATATTTGTTTCTTAGATTTGTATCCTGCCTGTCCCTGATGAGTTTAAAGCAATTTGCATGAAGATCTCCCTACATTTTTATACCCAAAATTCCATGATCTGAAAAAGAGTGAATGGTTAGAAATCAGACAGTGAGATTCCATGGTTAAAAATAGACTCGAACCTGGGAGTTCTTGGTCCAAGACAAAGTTCACAGAAATAAACTATTTGGTCAGACTAAGGGCTGGGAGAGCAGAAAACATCTGCTTAATTAGTATTTTATTACCATCATCACCACAAGAAAAAGTGGAACTACAATGGACAATGTAGTTTTGCTCTAGCAATGGATCCTTTGTAGTGGGGTCATGATGATGTTCCCTAGTGCCCTGATGACGTTATGTAGTTTGGTAATGAAACGTCTACAAGAAAACCGCCAAGCTCAGAGAACACCTTACAGCATAATCCTGAGTACAAATATTCTCTTCTATCGGCACTCTTTGTAGTCTTAAATCATCTGTTTTGTAAGACAACTCAAGTGTTGTTGCTGCTTTTGCAAATGTTGCTACCTTTTTTTCACAGAGTCCCCAAAGAGCTTCAGCAGTAGCAGCAGCAACAGCATTTTCGGGAAAAACAGCTTGCGCCCTTTCCACCTCTTTTGCTAAACAGATGTTTTGATAATTTACAGTTTGGATTTCAGAACTCCATTTTATATGCATCGACCTAATTCTCTTCCTGCTGCTGATAGCTGGATTTTGCAACAGTTTAGTGAACCGTCACTGTTCTGCTGCCAAGTTTTATGGAATCAAATGTGTGACTCAAGTGTAAAGCCTTAATATTATCTGTGAACGTGTATAAAGAAAGAGAGTTTGTTGTTTTTTCAACAAGTGGTCCGAGATTCATTTCCATACTTGACTGTGATCTGAAATCTTTGTTAGGAATTCTTCCCAAGGTCAAGCAAGTGTATAATTTTAAAAGGAAGAGATCCTTTTACCATTTGCTGTTCAACCTGACAAGTGTGCAGACTGAGAAGACGGGGCCATTGCCCGTTCTGTGTCATTTTAGCAAATCCTGCTTGGTTTAAGACCTCACTAGGGTTTCATTTGTATTTTATTTTTTGCTATTTTCATGCTTGTTCTAATATTAAATGGAAAAGGTTTGACTCTGTGCTACAGTAGTTTTATTTATTTTTTGCTGCAACAAATATGGTTACATCTCTGGATAGTATTTATTTATTTATGTGGTTGCTTAATACCACAATAATCTCTCTTAGCATTTTACTATAAAAACATTTTTTTAAAAAACGAGAGCGGGGGAAGGTGTGAAGAAGGGACTGAGCTTAGAGTCCCTGCACAGCAGAAAGTGGCACAGACTTTACCTCTCCCAGAATCCCTGAAGCCTTATCTCACTGCTCCCAAGAAAATGTAGTCAGTCTAACAAGACTCTTGCAAAAAGGCATTGCAACAATAAACATGTAATTTGGTCATTTCACAGTGTGAGTTTGCTTCCTTGCACCTAAACAAGTAATTTGGTCATTTCATAGTGTGGGTTTGGTTTCTTGCACCTGATACTTATACTGCAATCTTTAGCCAAATAGGATTATGAGTTTTAAAGACTGTTTTAGAATCCCACAAAATGTTGAGGGTCCTCACCTTGACAGGGAGCACATTGGAGAGAACTTGGCAGTTGCACAGAAGGCTTAAGGCTTAGTGGTGATTTGTCAGCAAACTTCCTCAAACAATCTCAATGTGATAAGAAGGAACTCATATTAAAAAAGATGTTCTACTTCTCTGAACCATATTTTAGGACTACCCTAGTACAATTTCTGGAGTATTTGCCAATATGTACATATTTTCATAGGAAATTCAATGAATATCAGATAAAACTTGTGCATGGGGATTGAAGAAATATTGTGTATAATGTCTTTGATGCTATTTTATTCAGAGCCTGTATAAATTAATTTCAAGAAGTAATAGTACAGCAATATTTATCATATAGGCAATACATTCAATACATAGCAATAGCAAAAGGGGTTAGACTTATATACCGCTTCATAGTGCTTTACAGCCCTCTCTAAGTGGTTTACAGTGTCAGCATATTGCCCCCCAACAATCTGGGTCCTCATAAATAAAATGATGAATTTTATTTATGTACCCCCTTATATACCCCTAGGAATCAAGACACATACATCATAAACATACATCCCAATTGCAAATATACTCCAACTCATTCAGAAGATGCAGTTGGTGATGGCTTCCTTTGAACCCCTCTGCAAAGCTGGTGAGCTCTGCATCAAGGAAGTAAGCATAACGCCTGAATAATTACTGTACCTTTCTAAGTCTTTATGGAAATAGAAAGGCAGTTTGTCATTATTATCTCAATATTCCAAAATTTTCTGATCTGGAAAATTAAAAAAAATAGTTTAGGTAAGTTTCTATATACTAATTTTAATGCCAAAGGTATTTTTGGAAGGGACATGTAACCCGGCACCATGGTACAAATCTTGGTATCTAGAAGCAAGCAAGGCTGAGGTTTGTGTCAAAACATAATGATACAAGATTTGATTATGTTTCCGTCGTTATGGTTTATCACAAGATTACGTCTTCATGATGCAATGTTTGCTCGGGTTATCTCCTTTCCACTCTCTTTCTCCACCCCCTTGCTTATTTTTAGATTATAGAATTTCCAGGACAGGAATTTATCATATATTTGTTTTTTATTTTAGAAAATATCATATAGATTTCTCCACTAAAGGTATTCATTTTGGCCTCCTACTTAGGAATAAAATATTTGGCTTAAACAGGTCTAATAACGATAAAAAATTATTTAGGCAAATGGAATGAAATGAACTCAGGGAAGTCAAAAATTCTTCCATTATTTTTCAAAACTGAAAACCGAATTGGCTGTCCCTTCAATATTAATACACAGCAACTTTGCATTGATTCTAGAAAAGAAGCAATAAAAAATACTGATTGCAGTCAATTGACAATCACACTTTGTTATGATACCATGACCCCAGGTAGTTTATTAGAAACATTTCTTAAAATGGACATTTTCATCTTCAAGTATTATCCTTGTTGTTCAAAACAAGCCAACAAGGGGAGCTGTTTCTCCAAATGATAACATGATTACACCCCTGCCTCAGAAGCTTTTTGAAAAATCAGCTAGCGTGATGTTGCACTTAATTTAAATTCTGAGAAAATATCAGCAAGGTATACAAATGGTAGTAATTTCTTTTAAGTTGATTCTTCGATGGGGTTGTTATTATTATTGCTGTTATTGCTTTTAAGTTGCCTGGTGAATAAGCTCCTAGGGTATGGGTAATTGAACCTCATATAAAAATCAATGGATTGAAGAACATAGCCATTTCTTCATGCTGTTTTTTAAATAGGAACATTATGCTTTAGCTTGTGTAGCTTTTCAGATAAACTTTATTTGCAAAAGTTTGGGTACCCAATAATTATCCAGAGCAGCATTTGTGCATGTCGCATTTGAACAGATCCATTTCTATGTTTGTTCCAGAACTGAGATGGTTGCATAGAGTTTCTGGAAGCTTGATCTAACCAACTTCATCACCAAGCAGAAGCAACCAACAACTAGGCTTAATGTGTAAGGTTACATTTGTACTGGTGCTCACACCCGACTGTGGTACATTGGTATTAAATCAAAAACAATTAGCAAAGGCTCACTAATGAGGTATACAACTTCATGAGGCAGAAAGAAAAACATTGTTTGCTTTCATCAGAATCGAATCGAACTGCTGAACTGGGGTTAACAGTAAAAACATAAAGTGATCCCAAGGTTTTCCCCTGAGGCTGCTGTGGGAGTTGGGGGCCGCTTTCATAATGAATATTTTAGCAACCATGTTTGCTGTGCTCTTAAAGAATGTGACAGTGGGAGAGAACATGCAAGATGCTTTGTAATCATCACAAGCCTTTAGAATTATTTTTAAATGTGCATGCCATGAAACAGCTCCTCTGACTGGGAGAATTATGAATATTAAAGCACAGTGGTTTCCAAAATGTTTGGTGGGATGGGTCACCTTTGATGTAGCAGATGAATTTGGGTGTATAATTGTGAGGGGATTGTAGTCTCAATTTAGTTGTCCTCTAAAGCAAGTATAAATACTTGGACTGTTTCAGGTCTCTATCTGATAATCATCAATAGAAATTCAAAGGAAAGTAGATAGGCTCCTAGGTTCTAGGCAGCCTTTTCTTGCTTAGCGTCCCCCAGTTGTGTAAGGTCTATGACTGCCAATTTTGTGAAGTAACAAACATCCTCGCCTCTTTTGTGGCTTTGAGACCTTTGTTTTGAGAGAGAGTTGGGGCTAACACAAATCTTCAATCTGGCAGCGGCAGACTAAGCCAACTGTGTTGTGGTAGTTCAGCCAAGAGAGAGTATTGGTGATTCTCGTCCTTCTTTGGGGGTCATTTTCATTTGATGTTAGTTAGAAGTGAGAGATCACTCCATCTTAGTAGATTTGAGCTTCTCTGCTCTTTTATTCATCACCTATATGAAATTGCCACGTGAGGGCACTCTATTTGTGGCTTCCCTTGAAGACCACTTCATCCAGAAACTTCAATTACTCAGCGAGGCAGTGCTGTGAGCAGTGGTGGGCCAATCTAAGCATGCCCATATGACATTCCTGCTTTAAGAGCTACACTGGCAAGTTGACTTCTGGGTGTCATTCAAAGTGCTTACTTGAAGAACTGATTATCTCCCATATTATCAGCTTGACCAGTTCAATGTGACAGCATTGCTGTGCTCCCAGTTCCTTCAATCAAGCAGTGCCATCTATTGGGAGCCCATAAGCCTGCCTTCTCTGCCATGATCCCTGCCCTCCGGAATGAAATTTCCCCTACATTCTGCATGGCTCCCACCCCGAATGCTCTTCCAGAGGGCTTTTAAGATCTGTCTCTTCTGCCAGACTTTGGGCTAGGATGGTTGGAGTCCCTTGTGGGGTGCAAATATTCTGTTCTTGGCCACATTCATCAACTGACTCATTCTTTTTCAAAATCTGGATTTTATTGTTATATTGTATTGTTATATTTGTTGATATTGTTTTTATTGTGTGAGTTTTCTGGAATTAGTCTGCATTAAGCAGTCTCCAAATTAACAAGTGAATAAATAAGTAAACATATCAAATCTATCTCCCTAATCAGTCCAGAAATCATTTTGACAAAAATGATAAAGCTATACCAAGATGTTTCTTGTTGATGTATAATATACTTGATGTGCATAGTTTAGACCAGCCTTCCCAAACTGGAAATGTTCTAAAATTTCCAAACACCATCGCCTATGATTCCATTGCTAGGGTATTTTGGGAATTGTAGTCCCTATACATATAGTGAGCTTCTGCTTAGGAAGGCTGATTTAAATGATTTCACGCAACATCTCTACTCCAACCCTTCAAAATGCAGGTCACAAGAGAGAATCGGTATAGAGAGGTCAGGAAAAGAAAGAGTGCATTTTAACAGCACGTTTTCTATGATTTTAAAAGAAACAAAACCGTAAGTGCAAGCTTTCAGATTCCATTATCTTGGGGAATACTATTATCTTCAACCAAATTATAATCTGCTTTGACTCTTTCGGTAAAAGAAAGTCAATAGAGAAATTTCAAAATTAATGAATTGTTTCTTGTTAAACACACACACAATGAAACGTTTCAGTTTGGTGACCAATCAAGCTGTGTCCCTCAAGCACCATAGGAGGGCTGAGTAATGAAGATTTTGACACTGATGTTTCCTTTGTCCACTGTTACATAAAGCTTTTGTAACATTACTGAACTCGAGCTTCTATTTATACAGGAACTTTCCCATCCCTCCACTTTGCAGTACAGAAGTGTGGGTGTTTTTTGTTTCCACTGAGAAAGAATTTCAAGGCTATAATGTTACATTAAATAAGCTCTCTACTGTTAAGAAGATTCTTCTAGGTGGCTAAATAGCAGCAGTGTAAGAGGAGCAATTTGATCTATAATCATAGTGGTGGGTCATCTTTTTCATATTGTTTCTGCCGTAGATAATGAGGTTGACAAAAGGATTGCTTTTTCTTAATGTAGCATTGCTCATGCAAAAGGCTTGTTATGGTTGGGTTATAGCCGTTGCTATGTCTCTTATGTCTGCAGATTCCCAGGCCTTTTAACTAATGATTCATCTTGTCAAATAAGTTGTAGGACAATATCACAATTCGGTAGAAGGGCAGAGAAATGAGATTAATAAAATGAATTAAGACACAAATGGTTGATGGTTGCACATATTGATGATGGCTACATATATTAATTTGCTGCAGAATATAGCAACATTTTCTGCACCAAACTTTGGCTACTTGGTCCCATCCAGATATAGTAAGATGAGAACGCCAGGAAATCCTGGGAATTACATGACAACATGTGAAGCTCTTTTATATCCTAGTACTCCTCACTGATCATGTTTCACATTAAAATTTAAACTGTGATTTAATATAGCCTTAGTGTAGCCCACGTAGGAAGCACGAAGAAGAAAATGTGTGACCTGGCCACATCTGCCCCACTGTCATGGAAATCCTTGAATAGCACAGCATGGTTGCTTCATTGTTACATGCCTCTGATGGGACATTGTTCAGTGAAGGAGTGTGTAATTTACATACAAAATGGACAGTCTTAGTTCTGGGCAACCAGAGGGAGGCTAAGCAAAGGTATCTTGCCTCACATGTAGAAAATGAAGCCAGTGCTTAATTCAGCATTTTAGTACTAATTTTTAAAGACCTGAACAGCTGATTTCAAAGATCATCCCTTTCCTTGGGTCAGCTTTTCAGTCATCCTTTGGGATCTCCATCCTCTGAAGTAAAGTGGGGGTTGTAGGCTTCTACAAGGAAAAAGGTATCTTTCCCCATAAAGTTGCCTGTAGAGAATGGTCTATCCATTTACCAGGAGAAATTTCTCTCCGTCCTGGATTTCTGTTTCTGTTTCAGTTTTGAGGTTAATTTTAAATTGAAATACCCTGTTTACACTAGAATCTGTGAAGGCGAACCTATGCCATGCGTGCCATTTCTCCGGGCATGCCAGCTGTCGCCTGTTGCTTTTCCGGGTTTCGGCGCACGCATGTACACTGGCTAGCTAGTCTTCACACGTGCATAAGTGTTAGAAACTAGAAGACCAGGTGGCCGGTACGCATGCACGTGCCAGAAAGCTGAGCTCCCTGTTTCCGGCGCTTCCGTGTGGCGCAAGAAGGAACTGCTCTTCTGATTTCCAGCAAGCGCGCATGCGCACTCCCATTTTGGCACTCGGTGCCGAAAAGGTTCGCCACTACTGGTATATATCAATCCTATGCTAGCATTTATTAATTGTGCTGTGTTGTTTTTATGGTTTGTACATATAGCGTGCTTGTATTTGTAATTGACCAAATATTGGGATGAAATAAAATCACATTCTTAAAAGGAAGATACATTTCCAATGGTTCTTGTGGAAGTCTTCATGTTCTTTTAGTCTTTCCAAGGCTGAACTTTATATTAGATTGCTTGTCATAAAGACCCATAGGTCTTTTAGAGAGGGAGAACTTTACAGAATTCTCACAGTCTCAAACCACTAAAGGAACAATACCAGAAATGGAACTTGCATTTAGAATCCAGTTTTCCTGTTCTAGAGACTAAATTGAGTGTTGGATTTTTGCCTGATGATAGCATTATATTCTCTCTGGACAGGGTTATTTTTTAAAGCTACTTTTATTGGTACTTGTTTTATGCCAAGTATATTCTGAGACTTATGCACCATGTATACAAAGATCTATCGATAGATACCTAGCTGTTTTGTACTAAATGAGCAAGACTTACTGACACCTCATTGTGTGAAATATCAAGGTTTTTTTTAATCCCTTACGTTTTGACAATTGCCCACTTGGTTTTTATGTTGTTCACTTAGAAAGTGTTTGATTTTATTCCAGTTTGCAATGTACAATAAGGGAAATTGAATCTTAACTCTAACTTTAAATGTATCAAGGTGAACATACAAGGCAGTAACGTCTATGTCAAGAGGTAAGACTCAGGGCTGCCCAAGGTATTGGAAAACTTGTATATATTATAATAATATTTTAGGAAGCACTTAGCAATGCATGAAGAGGGAAAAAATCTAAACAATCAGGATTCAGATAAAGCAGACGGACATGAGACCAAATTGTTAAGATAAATAGATAATGGAAAGAGAAAAACAATACAAGGAATTTACCTTTGCTTTATTGACTACAGCCAGGCCTTTAATACTTAGATCATGCAAGAATGTGGAATCTATTAAGAGTAGTGTAAGCCATAATCCCTGATTACTGTATTTAGAAGAATTTTTACAATGAGCAAGAAGCTGCTTTAAGAACTGAGTTTGGAGAAATAGAATAGTTCAGAATAGGGAAAGGAATAAGACAAGAATGTGTATTGCCTCCATATTTGTTTATACAGCATACATGGCAAATCTGAATGATAGGACAACAGGAATCAAAGCTGATTTTTAAAAAACTTGTAAGTTTGAGAAAGCAGAAGGTTGATTCAGAAGAGCCTATTATGAAAGTAAAATGAAAACTGAAAAATCTGAAGAATCAACCCATTGAATCTGAACCAAATAAAGGATGAGTCTTTTCTTAAGTAATAACAGCAAACAGAAATGTATGTATTTTCGGTATGTGATGCAATCAGATCATGGACTTGAAAATGATTATGAATTCTAAAATATCCATACAGTACTATATAATATGCACATTTGTCCCTTTTTCATTAGAGAAATATTGTTTTGTTTTCCTTGAATTATAACCTGACCTGTTTTGATTTTTTTAAAAAAATATTATTATTATGGAGAATTACCTACTAGGAAAAAAATAAGAATTATATGTTTGAAGTTTCATTAATACCTATATAACTCTTTTGTGAGTATTTGCTTGACTAGCAATGCTGGGGCAACCATTAACTGTCAACATTACAGTTTTATGTACAGTATAGATTGTTTAGCCTTAGTATATAGGGTGTCCTGCATGAGCAAGGGGTTGGACTAGAAGACCTCCAAGCTCCCTTCCAGCTATATTCTGAATTATAATTATATTATAGGAATGACAGAATCCATAAAGAATATTTTTGTATCCCCCTCCCCCCCCCAAATGGCATGATTTCCTGTTATTTTTTCAGCAGAAGCCACCTAGATAGTTTTTTTTTTCAGACATAGCATAACCCTCAAATACAATAGACTTTTTCAAATGCCATAAAAACAGCAAACTTTCACAATTTCTTCTGTTCCTTGACCATTTTTGTCTCTCAGCAATATTATGATTATGGTTAGTCACACGGTCAGCCAGATTGTTAGATTAGATTTAGCATTTTTGTCCACCTATTGAGTCCTTCCCAAGAACGTGGAATAGACATACGTCATTGTTTAAACATACTAAAGGTATGATTGCAGAATATAAGTTGCTCGTAACTCTGCCTTTTGCAATTGAGTGACAGTGATTTTGTTAATGCCAATAGTGTTTTGGAATTGAACCTTAAGCACTTATTGCGGTACTATTGATACTATCTTCGCCTTTCATTTTTTGCTGCAGTCTTTGTATTTTTGTGATTTTCTCCAGTTCTTCCTCTTCTATTCTGCTTTCTCCAATCAGTACAATAACCACTATCCAGAATTATTATTATTATTACTATTATTACTATTATTACTATTATTACTATTATTACTATTATTATTACTATCATTAT
>JANHFL010007921.1:226998-241625 GCA_032468155.1 Oxyrhabdium leporinum
TAGATAGATAGATAGATAGATAGGTAGGTAGGTAGGTAGGTAGGTAGGTAGGTAGGTAGGTAGGTAGGTAGGTAGGTCGATCATGAAAAATAATATCAGAAAATAAAGGGATTTTTAAGTGCTGAGAGACAGTTCTAGGTTTGATTTCTCTCAAATGCTCTTTTTTCAAATCCTTTCTCTCAGAACAGGAGATTTTTCTATTATTAAGCAACATTTCACAGACACTATTACAGAATGGCCTTTGTGTTACTTCCTTCAAATTCACACCTCAGCTAAAAGCACAGTATTTCCAATTTGCTTCTATGGAGTGAAAATGTGTAACGAGAAAACATTTCAGATGACAAAAGCAGCAGGTGGTTCGCTTCCATTCCTGGGTTTGGGACAAAGAGGTGCCTGTAAAACAGGCCCAACCAAGGGATCAGTCTTGCCTGGGCTGAGTATGAGCTGTAAATGTAATTCAGTGGTGGTGTATTGCTTACTTGTGCTAAGGTTCTGTTTGGAGGAAGGAAGGAAGGAAGGAAGGAAGGAAGGAAGGAAGGAAGGAAGGAAGGAAGGAAGGAAGATATCAAACACAAATATACAGATTGTGTATCTAATTATATACCAATGCTTGCTGTGATTGTGAACTAGATAGTTTTCTTCTTCCATTTTGATTTTACACTAGCTACCCGCAGAAATCATATGGATCATTTTGACCCTATTACCTGGATGTCTCTAAAATGGATAGTTTTACCGAGCTAAAAAAGATAAAAGTTATATAGCTTTTTGAATCCTAAGTCAGAGCATATTTATTATGTTTAAAAATATAGCAGTTTATATTTTAAAACAAAACATTTATTTAAACACAGAAAACAAGATAAATACAAAAGTGCATACATTTTGCACACAAGCACATATTTATCTGTAAATTGTAGATACAAATGATACATACAGTACATATGGTAGATATGATTTCTGCAAAAATGTGTTGTTTGTAAAAACTATTTGTCTACCCAAGATCTCAATGAAATATTTACCCCAGGCAAATTCATCATTTATTAAAGTAGTTTTATTCAACCAAACTACTGCTTCTTCAAGACTCTTTCTTGTATGCTGTCGAAAAATTCATTTATGGCTGAGCTTGATATTCATACTGTGTTTGGAAGTCCAATGAGTTAAAAAAACCAGGTTGCCTAGGCAAGACCACAGTACATCAGTTAATGCAAGCTGCTAGTTGTTTCTCAAAAGAATTGTTTAATAATACAATGGTTTAAAAAATTCCAGCCCCTTTTTATGCGACAAAATATAGGCAATTGACTAGCAATCCATGGCATGATAACAGAACAGAATAACAAAATAATAGGGAAGGGACCTTGGGTCTTCTAATTCAACCCCTTGCTCAGGCAGGAAACCCCATATCATTTCAGACAAATGATTGTTCAATCTCGTCTTACAAACTTCCAGTTATAATTCATTGGCTGACTTTTTATGTTATAAGCCATTGTGAATTAATATTTTAAGGGACCAAATATACAGCATTTATATTTAATCCATTACATTTCAGAACAGACATGTTGGATCGATACAAATTGCAAAATAGAACATGTATGACATAATATTTTTTATGCAATGATATGAATAGCATGTTCCACAACTTGGTACAAGGGCATGTTAGTATTTTAGTAGTAAGTTTGCCAATTAAAGCAGTGTACATATTTAGTTGTGCTACCTGGCAATCAAGATGATTAAGCGACAAGGATTTTGTGCATGTATTCCCTAAGCAAATTCCCCATGTCTATGGATTGAGAGGAAGATGTTACTTCTTCCTTTTCCCAGACTGCAGATTGATTTAGCAATAGTTCGCCATCAGCATGAGCAAGTAAAAAGGGCTGCTATAAGTATACATTTTTCCCTGTGAACCACCGTTGATTATGGATCTTAAAGGAATAGAATTCAGCAGATTCATGGTACAAACGGTTTCCATAACTGAACTGCATGGTGAATGCAGCCCTCTATTCTTTTAAAATCTACAAATTGCATACGCCCCACTGTGCAATAACCCTAAATGCCATCCATTGCCTTAGAAATTAGAAACTGCAGCATGATCTTAAAGGGCCTCTGATTATAATACAATGAGAATGTGATTTTCCAAAGCCTCAAAATCTAAGCTCTCGTCAATCTTGTTCAGAGATTTTCAATAAACTCAAAATGCAGCCAGTTTTCCCTTCATTTTTATAGCTACAATTCTTAGTTATTTGTTGTTATAAATGTAAAGTTCAAAAGGATTTCTTTCCCCTCCAAAATATAGGCTAGATAGGTTTAAATTATGTTAGTTTATCTGGAATTAGATTTGTCTTAATCTCTATGTCGATTCTCAGTCATCCAGGTCATGATTGCCCCGAAGGTGCAACTGAACTTTCTTTGTTTTTCCTTGAAGACGTTTCGCTTCTCATCTAAGAAGGTTCTTCAATTCTAACTGAATGGTGGAGAATGGAAGGAGTTATATTCCTTGCAGCCATCTTGTTCACACTCTTTCTGAGAGTCGTTAAGGCCACTTGTAGATTTATCTGTGCCCTCAGGATCACTTGAATAGAGCAAATGGGTGTGGAACCTTCTTAGGACTGCTGAAAGGAACGTGAAAGAGAATAGGTGGTGTCGTTTCCAGAGAATATTTGTCTTACTTACTCTTTTATTCATGTTGCAGCTGACTGATAAAAAGGCACATATAAATGAATCCAATGTATACTGTATATTTCCAGTATTTACAGATCCTAATTGTTTAGACAGTATGAGATATCTATGTTCAACCAGGGTATTTGGCTATCACGTTAGCTGAAAAATGTGTATGGTTTTATGTCAACTGTCAGTTCTCTATTCAGAATACATTTGATGGAATAAGTATATAGACTTTAAGCCATTCAGGCATCTTCTAATGACACAGTAATTTAAAAAGTCAATAGTTAGATATACAGTAGTTCATTTACTGTATCTCTTCCAAGACATCAGTAACACACTTGCAGTTTTTGCCTAATATCCCTTTATAAGTGAAGAAATATGCCTATACTTAACCTATCATATGGACACATTATAGTGCAATTTTGGCATATTTGTGTTCATCAGCTAGAAAAATATGATTTAAAGACTGTCTCTCTATTCAATGTGTCATCCTTGTGGTTGGATGCAATCCTGTAACTACTTATCAAACAATAAGCCCCTTGAACTGAAAATAAACATTGCCTACAAATGTCCCATTATGGAGCTAAAAATATAATGACTTCAGTGGAATAGCTTAAACTTTATTAATTTTTAAATGGCTAATTAAAAAGTATAACAATGCAGTTCACAATACATGGGTTATAAATAATATAGGGAAGACTACAAATAATATGCTTTTTGGAATGCTTTTCATTCCCTTAGCAGCATCCCTGCTGTGGGTCACATGACCAGGAAAGATGCAGGCTTAAAATTAAGAAATCAACAACATGCCGACTTGGTCGGGGTGGAGAGAGGGTTTATTTTGCCCTTTATCTGGTCTTTTTCTAAACTTTTTTTTTTTTTGCCAGCTTCACTTGCCACTGCAAATTTGGCCCCATTTCTTTTCAATTAGAGACAGCAAAGAGAATCTCAACCCCTTTATATAATCTCTTTTCCACATCCTGTTGACTTTGAAAGAACACAAAAGAGTAGTAAGCATCCTTTGGAACTATAAGTTAAAAATCTCATAAGGATAAGACTCTAACTGTGTGGTATGTGTTTTCTGAAACTGAATTTAAGCCGCATTACTACTTCTCTATTAATAGTTGAAGACCTGTTGTCCTCCTGAACGAATTTTAAAGAGAGTTTCTAATTCTTCATTTTATCAAAACTTCCAGAGTTGCCACAATTCTGGTAATAGTTACATTTTTGGGGATAGCACAGTTTCTTCCCAGATATATAAAAGTGTAGATAGATGCCATCTTCATGTTTTCTAAAGCATGCTGAGTGGGGAGCAAGAAGGAGCATCCTCTGTAGTGTATTTGTACACACTTTGGAATCCATCTGTTTATAGGAGCTTGCTGTGCAAGGTTGAAAATCATTTCTTGCAGCGAGGTGTGCATATTGTTATTTGTGAACATTTATCAATATCCACTTCCGGTGTCCCAGCTTTTCTCACTTGGCGTGCATTTCTACAATTTTGGAGGCTTCAGTTTTTCCATCGTTTTTATTGTTTTCCTATGGATCTTCTGTTGTTTTTCCATAGCCAATGACTCCAACTTTGAATTTTATCTCTTCTGTTGCAGTCTTAAAATCTAGACTAAATAGATGACCTCAGATTCTTTATCTTTCTTTTTTTGCTGTCACCAACAGGAGTCCATTTCTTCCTACAGTGCTTTCAGCCATTCCTTTCTCTCACTTTTCATCATTTGATGATGTTATTTTAGTGTAAAGCAAATGGTATTACAAAGCCAAAGGGCCTTAATTCATGTTCAAAAAAAGATTTTGCAATTTCCATTTTATATGTACAGCAAGCCTAATGCTGTGGCCTTGTATGTCTAGCTTCTGAAAGTATTACTGCATTCTTTATGAATTTCAATGGTTCTGTTTGGTGAAAAAAATGTCAAAGTCAAGTGCCAATATGAAGTATCCAGTTTTCTAAAGGTTATACATTTCCAAGTCGTAAAGTAAAATTTCACAGTTTTTAAAGCACTGTACATGGATGTTTAATAACTGAGTATCTAGTGCAATGTGCTTCAGAGTGTGGGCAAACATAATGAAATACTTGGATTTCTAAAAATAATTGCATTAAAACCTGCAGAGCTTCTTTATGAGAATGTATCATAAGTACCTCTGATGCATCAATAGTTAGAAAGGTAATGTCAGATCTCATTCATATGTAGACAGTTGAACAGTGGTGGCAAGTTAAAACATTTACTTTGCCCCGTGAGCTGTGCTTGAAAGTTTTTGGGATTGCAAATGTGATAACTTCCAGTCAACACGGACGGGCTCCATATTATGCTCCAAAATATGTAAAAGATAAAAGGGATAAAATGGCTAACGCTGACATCTGCAATTGAAAGAGAATTTATAACGCCTTGCATCTGGATTTTTCAGTTCTGAATAGGATACAATCGGCAGACGGGGGGGGGGGGAGAGAACCTGGACTGTAGAGCTGCAGAAAAATACTATAAGCTGCCAGTTGTCTCCACAAAAAGAATGGCTCCATATAACAATGGGGACAAGGTCAAACATAAGATACCAAAATGTGTTGATGCTATTAATTAAATAAAAAGCATGGATGTTATAAGAGACACAGGCAGCTTGAATGAGCCATGAAATAAGTTTTTTGCAGCAAAGCATTTAATAACTTGGTTAATAAACAGGTGTAATGTGATGTGAAGCAGTCAAAGATTGGAAGTGATGAACTTTGAACATCACATTTTGGAAACCTTATCTGAAAATAAAAAAAATTGCTTACATTTTCAGAGGAGAGGAGAGGAGAGGAGAGACATCATTATACAAAAATTCTAGATCTGAAATTTTCCGTTACACTTCTAGCTTAGAAAAATACACCACATAGCAAGAAAAAGGATCAAAAATGCAATTGTGCATATTCTGCACAGTTGTTTGGCTGGTTAGAAATTGGGGCCCTTACAACATATTGTCCCGGAGCATTTGAAGGGCTCTAGGTGGGCCAGGTTGCTGGATCTGATCTATCAAGCCCTACAGGGGAGTTTTCTCTGAAGGGAATTTCATCCCGTGCTTTCTGTCAAGTCAGTGAAAGTATGTGGCAGATCTTCTAGGCTGCTGCCCCATCCTTATAGAACAGTTTGTCCCCAGTGCTTCAGGCTGCCTAAAATGAATAGTCTTTAAGAAGGGCAGTTGAAACTATCCCGTTGCTCTGTGACTTTGGGATTGAGGGCTTGTTCCTTTGGTTGTTGCCGTTCCTTGGAGTTTTGGGGACTCGTGTTGTTTTGAGATTCCTTTTCATTTGTTTTTAAGATGAATGTCCTTGCTGTGGGTTTGATGGCTGGATGGTTTTATGATTTTTATCTTGATGATGGTTTATTCAGTTTTATAAATATCATCATAAAATAAGGACGGATTAAAAACCCTGTAATAAAGAAAGACAGAAATCAAGTCTGTAATAAGGATATTAGAAAATTGCAAAAGCTAGTCTAGAGTGTTAAGACATAGGTTAAAGACCCGAAAGGTTTCTCTTTGTTTTTATGGTCTTATCCACCGATTTGCTTGATGCAATTGGCTGCTCTACATTTGATAATGTGAAACTCATTTTTTTTTCTGTGAAAACTTTATTTCTAATGAAGCAGACAAATGTTTCTTCTATTCTACTTTTCAGGATTCCCCTCCCCCTCCCAAATCACTACCCAGTGGGAAGAATGTTCCAGGAATTGAATTGATGAACATTTGTATATAAAGCTCAGAGGATTCTTTTGATTGCAAATCATTATGCACAAATTTGGAAATCTGTGTAAAGGACAGAAGCAAAAAGACCAACAGAGAATCTGTTGAGCTGCAGCAAGCACTATATCAATCACAAACAAAAGTGTTTAAAGCTTTTGACAATTCCACCTTTATAGTAAAGGAAGCTTCTTTCACTTTAAGTTGAAGAGAGTTAAATATACTGTTGCTTTTTACAACTTCTGAACACCCATCTTTGAGTTTGTGCAAGATGTTACTGATCATCACTCATCTTTTATATAAAGTAGCATGTGCAAGAGCTTGCACATTCAGTCCCTGATCATTTTTCTCTGACATAAGAAGAGTCCAGGATATTTGTCTGTGGCAGCAGGACTATAAATATCTATGTCAGAAATTGAATCTTGCAGATGACCACAGCCTTGCTATCATAAGCCAGTAATTTTGTCATCAGCACTATATCATCTTCTGGGCAAGCGCCTGAAGAATCTCCCTGAACAGAATGATCCAATGTAGCAATTCCCATGTTTTCGTCTTATTTTATTTTGCCGGTGCCTCTGTGCTTCCTCATATAAAGCATGGGAGCTTAAAATTGGCTTTTCAGACAGAACCATTTCCCAAGCCGGCAAATTTCCCAATTTTCATCCTGGGTTGTTGACATTTGAGAGTGACGGGCTAAAGGGAAATCTTTAAATCCACACTAACTAGCACGTTAGTGGTGGCATTTCAGGTACATTCCAAGTAAAAACACTGCTGTTCCTAGTAATAATCTCCTTTTTTGCCAGGGTGGAGAATCAGAATCACTTGAAGTCGACAGTTTCCTCACTGACATATCCTTTTTCTCTACACACACACTTTAAAGATTAAACTGTATAAAGCAGAACTGACATAATATCATTACTTGGCTCTTACACTGTGCTAACTTAATTTGCTTTTCATTTCCAGGTATTTAAAAGACTATTATTTTCACTTCAGACTTTACTAACCGCCAATTAAACGATTAGATTGTAGAAATAGAGATAGAAAAGAGAGTCTTGTTATAAGGTTTCCAGGTAATTGCAGTGCTGGGGGGGGGGATTCTGCCTTGTGCCACTACACACACACACACACACACACACACAGAGTGTATGTGCATACTTCATAAATAAATATATATTCCACATCACCAAAATAAAATGTCTTCTTTGGATATGAATGATGGTTACTACATTGTCCAGATAGTATTAATGGAAAAGTAGTAAGAACTGAGTCAAATAGCTACAGATTTTTATTTTTTTTTAAAATTCCCTTGCCCTTTTGGATGTATCAGTAAAAATTGCACCAAGTGAGATTGCATTATCGTGCACTTCCAAAATGCCACTGCTTGACATGGGTTCAGTGGTAATCTTGAATTTCCAGTGGCTGCTGAAGTTATTCTTACAAGGACACCTATTATCACATCTTCTGAATCTTTTCAGCCGCTTGATAAGAAATCATTAGGTCCAAGGAAATATGAGGCTATGAATGGATAATAAGCCAAAGTACAGCCACGCCAGATGAAAATGCAGGTACTGGCTCTTGCCATTCAATATTATTTTAAATAATAATGTAGACCTAAATATTCAAATCTGCCTGTGACATATAGGGCTTTGAATTAAGATCCTCCCACCCCACTTCAGTGAGTAGTTGATATGGTAATGATCAGCAATTTGGAGATGCAGAAAGTTAGAAACCGAAATGAGATCTTGGAGGGGGTGGTATTCCCCAAACCAACCTGGCATTGAAAGTCGTTACAAGAAGATCACTAAGGCATTTCAAACTGGATGTAATATTTTTGAAAAAGGTAATGGGGAGCTAAACTAAGATTCCAGAATTTTGACAGTAGTCTCCAGAATCTTCCAGAAATTGTCATCAAATTATTGTTTATAATGTGCGAAAGAAGAAAATTAATAAATATACAATGGATAATCCTGTGGAGAGCAAGTTTGATGTAGTGGTAAAGGCACAGGGCTAGAAACTAGGAGACTGTAAATTCTTGTCCCACCTTAGGCACAAAGCCAGCTGGGTGACCTTGGGCCAGTCACTCAGTCTCAGCCCTAGGAAAGACGCAATGGCAAAATATTTCCAAAAATGTTGCCAGGAACACTTCAGAGACTATTGTAGGTAGTCATATCAGACCATGGAATCATACGGCTGGAGGATCTTGGAGGTCTTCTAGTCCAACTCCCTGGCCAAAATGTTTTCTCACACACACACACATACACACACACACACCATGTTAAACAGATTAGCTAATTACAGTGTAACTGAAACTGTCATTAGTTTGAGTAATCTGCAGTTAGTTTAACAATCTAAGGCTGGTGGAATCAAGCCCTAACCAAACTGTTATGGTAGTCCTAAGGATATAGGCGGCTCCAAGCAAGATGGAGGTAATTCAATCCCTAACCAAACTGTTATGGTAGTCCTAAGGGTATAGGTGGCCCCAAGCAAGATGGAGGTGTTTTATATATATATAAAATTAGGGAGTCCAGGTCTGATCAATTCAAAATTTCTAAATATTGCCCCAAGAGTTCCAATCATTGATATAGCGATGGATTTCTTTTTCCATAAGTGTCCAACTTTGATCTGCAAGTTGCAGGATTTCATCATTTTTTCCAGTTGCTTCCCATTTAATCCTAGCATCACATGGAATAGCAACATGAATGAACCAGACTTTCTTCTTTTCAATGACTGTTATATCAGGCGTGTTATAAACAAAGTGCCTGTCTGTTTGGATTTTAAAGTCTCATAAGATCTTAACCCGCCTCATTTTCCAAAGCATTCTCTACTTGATGTTCCCAGAAATGTTTGTAACATTTAAATCCAACTTCCAATAAAGTTTCAATGAGTAATTCTGGCAACTCAGTCATGACACTGCTATTAGTTACTTTGTGAAATTTAACTGTAGTCACTTTTGAAATGATAAATTGTTTCATTCTTTTCTCTACAAAGGCAACATTTCCTGTGGTTTGTTATATGCTGAATTTTCATGGTTGGCAAATCTTGTTCTTGAGCTGCTAAAATAAAGCCTTCTGTTTCTTTTTTTTGAACAAAACAGAACAGAACAGAGTAGAGTAGAGTAGAGTAGAGCTGGAAGGGACCATGGAGGTCTTCTAATCTAGCCCCCTGCTCAAGCAGGAGAACACATCTTAACTAAAACTGATCTTAACTAATTCCAAGTGAGTTTTTTATTGACTTTTCATTCTATATCCTTCAAGCATTTGTTTATGCATTGGCTTGTTCTTTCAAATTACAAGTCAGTTTTAAATTGTTTCTTTTCTATACTCAGCCTTCAACACTGTTGAGTTATTATTATGGTTTATAGCACAGTCATCCAGATGTTTGGATTGGATCTGGCATTTTTGTCCACCTGTCGAGTACTTCCCAGCAACCTGGGATAGGCTGATGTTGTTGTTTGATGGCGTTAAAGGTACTGTTGCAGGATTTAAGCTGTTCCATGCAATGCTGCCTTTTACAATTGACCAACGTTGATTTTTGTCAATAGCAGTGGTGTACAAGTGGTACTCCAGATGTTTTGGGATTGCACCAATTTCCCTCCTACTATTGGTATTATCTTCATTTTCTGTTGCCACAGTTGTTCTAATTCTTTTTTGCAGGTCTTTGTCTTAATATTATTGATATTATTTCTTTACCTTTCTATACATTACACACCAGAAGTTTGATATTAAACTGGCCAAGTATTTTCTCATACATTCTTTGCTTTGATTTGCTTTTTTCTGGCTGATCATTCTTTTTGGAGTGTGGCCCCTGGCTATTCAAAGGCTAAGCACAGCCTTTGGCCTTAAGAAAACTGCACCCTTGGTCTACATCCAAAGAAATACAATAGGCCCCAGTTTCAGATTGACAAGCTGCTTTAAAGCAATTTTAATGTGACTTGGACTGTGTGCCATCCAAAGGAAGAATAAACAGCTCTTTGAATTTTGGTCTTTTCTTCTTACCTGTCATATTTTATTTCAGCAGCACTTCACCAGTTGTCATTGTCTTATATTTTGATCTGCTTTTCAAAATAATGATATAAATAATGATCCTAGATGATGAGGCTTTCCAGCATGTTTATGTTGTGCGCTGGATGCTACAAAGAAAGGGTTTTTATATGAGTTATGGATGCATTTTCAAAAGGATTTCAATGGGATCCAAATGTAACAATCATAGCATGGTAAAATCCAACCTATGAAGTATTGCCATTTATTACTCCAAACACTTGATATCAGGCAGGGTTCTATAAATAGATAAATTAATTCTCTATAGTTTTTCTTTCATGCTAGAAGCTATTATTCAGTTTTGCTGAAATAAAAAAATAACAATATCCAATCCCAAACTAAAAACTGTATACAAAAGCTCTCCATAGACTGATTATTTTTGTGATGCAAAAGTGAGCTGTTCTTTTTTTTTTTTAATAAACAGTCTTCAATGTTACATTGCAGTTTAATTCCACGGATTGAATCTACAATGACCATTTTAAATACACGGATATTAGAATCCCTGTGTTACATATTGTCAACTATTCTGTTTCTATTCTGCTTTATAAAATGTATTCCCTTTACTTCATACAGAAATATATAAAGCCCGTTACAGACTGTTCATAAAAATCAAACAACATTCTTACTGATACTTGGTTTTTTTTCCTTTTTCTTTCTTTTTTTTTTCTTTATATTTCTGTAAATTACATTTAGCAATGGATTAATATGAAATCTTGGAATTGTAAGCCATTGTCAGACAGAATCCCAAAGAAGGCCTGATAATCAGTGCCATGGATGATGATTTCTGTATCTGCACTTATAACATCTAATCAGCTTAATAAACTCAGTTCTGCCTGTCCTGTAGAAAAATGTAAATAGCCTCGCAATTCTGCAAAGTTCCTTTGGTTTCACTGGGTTAAAAACATAAACAGAGCCCACTGGATTAAACCACCAGATACTAACCAAATATCTACTCAAAGCCCATATGAAATCTTTGAATCTACCTTTGGTAACATCTTGATAAGCTGTGGATAAGATTGTCTTCCATAAATCTACCACATATCATTTATTGCCGATCATTCACTTTGTCTCGGATTCTGGAATTCTGAGAAAAAAAGAAAAAAACTTTCCCAATGAATTTTACACACCATGAATAAGTTTTATTATATTAACTTTTATTCGCCATTTTCTTGAAATAAAATACTGCAACCTTTTCTGGTAGGACAGATTTTCCAGTCCCCTGATAATCTGCCTTTTCTTGTACCTTTTCTAGTCTCTCCTTTTCTTCCTGAGATAAAGTGACTACAACTAAATCTGCTACATAAAAAGACTTTGCAAGGAAGGCAGTCTCCCACAGTGATAACAAATGCTGAAGGAGAAGCATCCCATTACAAGCTAAATGTGGTATAAAGATGGTTCCTGGTGTGTGTATCAAAATACTATGTACTATCTTGTCATGATGGTTTCAAAATCTGTATTTTTACCAAGCAATCAGTATTTCTGACAGGGAGACTTAAACTAACAGGGCTTGAATTCTCTTGAATCTTACTTTTTAAGGATTTCACCAGCAGATATTCTAAGAATTTGATTGGGAGGCTCATTGATCATATCCAAACCTTGTCCATTTTGCTAGAGCAAAAGATACAGCTATTTTTAACCTTCTGATGGGTCATAAATGGGAAAGAGGTGTCCTGAGAAAATGAATGGAATTATTAAGTCTCTTGCTAAATGCAGCTATCTGTCAATATCCTTGGAGCAAGAAATAATTCACTGGGACATCGTAATTCAGCCCATGATAGAGCTGATCAGAATATGGTGGATGATCTTTAGGCCAGTCTTTCTCAATGTGTTATTCTTCAAATGTGATAGGAGTAGGTGCTGGCTGAGACTTTAGGAATAGAGACTTTAGGAAGCTCTAATATTTCTGGAAGTGGTGGATTGCAGAAAAATGATTTAGTTGTTTGTTGTTCATGGGAAATTAAGGCAAAATTGTTCCTGCCAGTTATTCTATTTAACATTCTGTTCTTTAATCTTAGAAATAATTTTTGTCCTGATTATATTCCAGAATTGAGACACTAGGACTGCACAAGTTAGATAATGGAGATATGATAAGCTAGACGTTGAAAATGTGAATGCTGTTGATCAGTATCCAGACTGTCTTAAAAACTGATATTTAACATTTTGTGAAACGGTCACACTAACAGATTTTGAGTTTGGAAGTACTACCTGATCTTATACTGGTTCTGGATCATTAATAGTAATGATGGTGAGGATTATATTTGTACAACTACATTTTGTTTTACATAGCTTTGATTCATTACACCTAGTTACATCCCGTTTAGATATTGCAATGATTCTATATCCTCCTGAATAAATAATACATTTCCATTGGTGCAAAAAGTAGCAATTAGGTGGCTAATTACTGGATGATAGATCAATTTTTACCAAAGGGTGAGCATTGATAACTTCTTTTTCAAGATGGATTTAAGATTTAGGTTTTGGTATCAAAATGCTGCCATTCCTACATTGAGAAATATGTAACAAAACGTGAATTTATATTAGGAATTCATAGAACTAGTTACCATAAGCAACCATAAGTTAATCACACATAGGAACGAGCGGTTTCTGAAGAAGAAACTTAAGAACATATATTTAATTGTTCAAATAAAGCCAGTAATAGTAGATAGTAATGAACTTTATTGTTGTTAACCAATATAATAAAACCAATAATATTTTACATGACTACAGCAGAAATTAGCCTCTGTCACTCTGGGAAAAATTAGCCCATTCCAAACCATTTCCTATTATAAATATATCCAAAGTATCATAGGGCATATTAGTTCAGTTTTGATAAGCATTTAAATTGCAACTGCATGAAGTGTAAGAGTACTCTGCAATCCTATCGTTGTTTACTTGAAAATAAATCTCTCTGTATTTAATAGAACTTGCTCCTAGTAAGAATGTTCAGGATGGCAGCTTAAGGCTGTTTGAATAAAAAAAAGAAATTTCTGACAGAACCATTTAATCCCAAACAGTTAACATCTGCTTGTCTGCAAACAGTGCTGGTTAGATTTCCCTCTTCCCGCCTCCCTGAACAAATCATACTATGTTAAATGACAAAAAGAAAAAAAGAAAAAAAGATGATGTACCAAAAATATTTAAAGTGCTGCTTGCGAACAATTCTGGTGCTCACATATGTTCAGCAGACTCCAGCAGCAGTGAATGTGTTTTTCTCTGTTTGGTTCTTCATTTTCCAAAACGTGATAGGCCACCACGTCCACTTTTACTTTGTAATTTGTCAGTGAAGACTCCTTTCCAAACATCTTTAAAGGAAACCTTAAATGGCGATAAATTGTATCAAACAGCATTCTATTTTTGTTCGCACTTATTTCTCATCCATTTTCTGGTCTCTAAAGTCTGCTATTACAATCGCATTTTAACAATCCAGAATAGGGACAGTGCTTAGTTTGATTCAAGAAAGCGCTGAGTGTTTGTTTTATACTCGAATCCTTGTTATTTGATTGTCCTAGCTTGCAAACAAAGAATTAATGAGAAATTGTCATCGCATTCCTATTTTGAAATGACAAGTCAGCTCTACTTTTCCCAAAATTAGGGTTAAAATCTTTCTCGGATAAAAAGAATGGCATACAAGTCGGATTCGGAATAAAAGAAAACTCTCAAAGAATTAAATGACATATGAGAAACACATACAGTATAAGACTTTTGAAAGTCTTTTTATACATTAAATAAATAAAGTAAGTTCTGAAGGAAGAGACACTTTCTTATCCTATCCAAAATGCCCCGTGCATGGTGATATATCCCTTTATCACTTTCTTGTTTAATGAAATAGAGCTGGCCACCTACTTAACCTTAATGCAGTTTAATAAAATGCTGATTTGGATTAGTTCAGGTGAAGCTTCCCATAAATGGTTCAGGAATAGGAAAAGAAAAAAGTCTTCTAAATCCAGAGTTCATTTTTCAAATGAACTTTTTATTTTGTGGAAATGTGTGAAAATCAACTGTCTATGCCAAAAACAAAGGCAAGTGGTGAATTTGCATCTTTCTCCCATTATTTTATAATATAGATTTGTCATCAACAGAAGAAAATATATGTAGCTGAGGGTTAAACCCTGCAGTCCTTGGTATTCTCTGAGCTTGGTGGTTAACCAGTGTTATGGGGCTTGCAGAGTGGAAAAGGAGGAGGAGGAGGAGGAGGAGGAGGAGGAGGAGGAG
>JANHFL010007921.1:262225-275846 GCA_032468155.1 Oxyrhabdium leporinum
ATCTATCTATCTATCTATCTATCTATCTACCTACCTACCTACCTACCTACCTACCTACCTACCTACCTACCTATCTAATTTTGATACTGTCCATCTCACCTAAATGACTCTGGGCCGTTTACAAATAAAAACTGAAAAAACAGGCATAAAAAAACAATAGTTAACATTGAGTTTAAAAGAGAATTAAGGATTACAAATGTTTCAAAGGTGGAGGGAGTTCCTTCAAGCCACCAACCAACTTCACTCTTAGATTCCACCCCCCCCATGCCAGCCAGTTCTTGATATTTTGGGGCGGAAGCCCAGAAAACTGCTGCCCCATCTCATCTCCAGGGGCCAGACGATCCTTTCAGTATGCCCTGAGTGCACTTCAATCTGACTTCCTGCTGCAGCCATCGCAGGCAATTCTGAGGTCCACACCAAAGGACTTGAAAGCACTGCAGTAAGCATTTCAGGACTGGTCCAAAGTTGTTTGTGGCTCCCTGAATTGCTTTATGGAGGTACATCACCATATGTTTTCACTTAAATCAGGGATGTCCAACCTTGGCAACTTTAAGACTTGTGGACTTCAATTCCCAGAATTCCTTAAAGTTGCCATGATGGGACACCCCCGATTTAAAGGAAGCGTCACCACACACTAAATTATATGAAGGTCATTCTCACCTTATTCTGGCAATGTGAAACACTGGCGATAGGGCAAGGAAAATATGCATTTGCATGGGATCAGAAAGAGAAGAGCAAACTGAAGATGAGGGGAAATGAGAAGAAACAGATAACTGGGCAGAAAAGAAAAAAAAAGCTTGCTTAGTCATTATTATGAATAAAATTCAATAGGCAAGCAACTCTTCACAGACACTTCTTTATGCTTAGATCAGTTGTCAAACCCCTTTTGTTATAACAGACACATTGCTTTATGTATTTATTTACATACTTGT
This sequence comes from Oxyrhabdium leporinum, assembly GCA_032468155.1. Lineage (NCBI taxonomy): Eukaryota > Metazoa > Chordata > Lepidosauria > Squamata > Cyclocoridae > Oxyrhabdium > Oxyrhabdium leporinum. The sequence continues at coordinate 263,158 of JANHFL010007921.1, forward strand.
TTCCTGCCTTTATTATTTTTACAAACAACTCAAGGCAGCAAATCTATGCAACAGACCTTCCCCCTCCTTCTATTTTTCCCAACAGCAACAACCCTGTGAGGTGAGGTGAGCTGAGAGAGTGTGACTGGCCCAAGGTGACCCACCTAACACGGCACTAGAACTCACACACTCCCGCTTTCTAGCCTAGTGCCTTAACCACTAGATTAAACTGGCTCTATATGACATGTAGTCTGGTCAAATATTTACAGAATTCATTAGATCAAGAAAAAGGGCAGTACTAAATCATGGGGATTGATTGCTTGAAGCCTGTGCATAGAGTGGGCCTGAAAGTACTCCTTGCTCTGTTCTTGATCATGTAGGGTCCATACTGGATTATTACCACTGGGAAGGCAACTAAGCATTGATCTCTCCCATCATTGTGAGGGCCATCTAAAATGTTTGACAGGTTTTCAGAGAACTCTGCTTACATACAGTATCTGATCAAGGGGAAAAAAATCTCAATTCAATCTTGCTTCTTCTAACTCATTGATTTCTTAACTGTTGTAAGTATAATCCATCTAATTTTTTAGACTCAGAAAGGAGTCTAAACCACTTAAAAGTGTTGGAAAAGGGAAAATGGCAAAAAAAACCTGGCAGAATTGATGATTTCTGGACATTTTCGCCAATTGCCACCTTCACGCTGCAGAGATCCATGAAAAGTTTTCAGGCGCTTTACATGCAAAATCCCAAGGACAGCAAAAAGAACCATACTGGGGAAGCTGAATTAAAAATGAACTTAATTAAAAATAGTCAGGAAAAAAAATTAAGCCCCAAAGACATCATGCAAAAATTGGCTTCCTAAAAGTCACCAGGACCTCAGGGGACAAAGTATTCCATAGAGATGGGCAGCCACAGACATTAACTTGCAGTGAAACTGAAAGAGGAAAAATGCCTACGTTACTATACCAGAATTTTCCTCTTATCTTGAATTCAGCAATGCATGATTCAGTTCTTCGACATAACCAATTATTGCCATGGTTTTGTGGTGTCCAACCATCCTTCCCTGGCAGGAATCACTGGGAAAAAGGAAAAACCTATTAAGCTTTTTCTAAACTGATACTTGACTTAGAAGCCTGGAATGGCACAATTTTGATTTTTTAACAAATACTAGAAAAGCTGTCAATACAAAGAAAAACTGCAACTGCAAACTGTAAGGCTCAATACATATGTGTTATTTATTTATTTATTTGTTAAATTTGTTTGTCACTTATCTTGCCATGGGGCTACTCTAAGGTGACTTGCAATAATAAAAAGGAAGAAAAATGAAAGGAATGTAAGCAAAACAGAAGGAGGACTCTAATAAAGGGAGACTCAAAGTTCAAACCTTAATCCCACCCCCACAGGTTTTATAACAGGACAAAAACCACTTGGGAGGACCATTTGCCATCTATAAATTTTATCCTGATAGATCTTAGCCTGTTCTGGGACTCTTTCTCTCTAACCTTGCCCAAGTCAGAGCTCTTAATCTTAGATAAGATGGTGATCAATGGATAGATAGATAGAGGTAGGATGGAGGAACAGAAAATAAAGGTTTATCCATGTGCCTAGTGGTTCTATTACAGATGAGACAACAACCATTTTTTGAGCGGAGAACTTCACTGTAAATTTAGCCTATGCTATGTTTTGTAGGTGTTTTCTAATTATTTATTTTACACATCAAGTGGACTTAGCCAGATTGGTTGGAGTGCTTACTTCTATATAGACTTTGTAGAGAAAGAAATACCCCATTGACTAAGGTCCTTTTCTTTACTATCTGCATTTTAATTGCATTACGGGTTTGTGTGTGTGTGTGTGTGTGTGTGTTTGTGTGTGTATCTAGCTTATATACGTTTATATGAATGTTATATGAATGTAGTTTATAATGTAAGATTGATTGCTTGAGAAACAATGTCAAATTAGTTGTTACACTCCAAGAAAAATAAAGAATTGAAATGGGTGCAGGGCAAACTCAAAGTAGTGAAAATTGGTACAGAGAGGTGCCTATAAAACTATTTGGCCTAGGGGCACAAAGGGAAAAATAAAATTAGTGGATGAGTTTAAAAATAACGCAGTTAAAATTTTAGTAACATTATTTCTACATGGTTAATAATGCAATGCCCATTCTTATGTAGATAAAATTTCAAAAAATGTTATATAATAGAGTGAATTTACATTGTGTGCACTTGCTATAAATAAATCCAGTTCATTATATCCCATGGCCATCAAATCAGGTCAGTGTAAAATTGGAAATAATGACTTTTGGCAATATTCCTAATTGATGGCTTACCAGTTTATGCTGGCATCAAAGCCCTTCAAATATCTCCCTTTTCATTTTGAATAATAATGACTATACCAAGAAGTGGATCAGTCATATCCTTACTGTGAGCTGGATTTATTTTTTCCTTAATAGTTTTGTATTTTTTGTGCTGAATCACCCTGAGGGAAAAACGTTTAAGGGGGAAAAAATCTTCTGACAGTATTTTTGGAAAGCAATCAGAATAATTCCCCATTATTTGTCATGATGTGAGTCTGTTTCCCTCTCTGTGTATATCTATGTTATACACACATACTTCTACCCTACTGAAATCAAAATTACTTCTCAGCAGCGTTCTCATAGAATAGAAATAGAACAATTTAAAACATCCACCATCAGATATAAAAGAAACAAAAGCTAAAAAAAATCATAATGCTTAAAAACCACAATCGGCACAAAAGCAAAAATAAAACCATAAAAAAAGGAAAGAGAAACTGGCATCCTATAAACACAGAGGAAATAATAACTCCTCTCAGGCTGATCTAATAGATTTTTAAAAAGATGTCATTGCAAAATCATTACAAGCCCTCTGAAAGAATTCCTTCTTCACAGATTTCCAAAAAGGCAGTAAGGAGCGGCCAGCTCAATATCCACTGTTCCACAGCATTGGCTCTGCCACAAAAAAAGCAGCATCCTTTTGCTTAAGCCCCTCCAAGCTTCTAAAAATGTCAGATTTACAGCAGATTTTCTGTAGTTGTTCTAACAAGTTGGGCCTGTATGACTGGTTAGTGCAATTGCCAATCGAAGGAACCTCATCCCATGTTATGCTCCAGCAGAAGGCATGAAGTAAAGGAGAAGGATGTGGGAGGGCTGGGTAGAAAAAACAAGTCTGAAGAAGAGTCAAAGCCCAAGCTTGGGCATACATCTCTCTATCTGGAAGAGATGATTGGGAATATTTTTAATGTTGAAGTAGACTAGTAGTAATGTGAGGGATAAGTTAGCCTGCTTTTTTTTGGAAAAAAAACTATTTTTAATGATTTCATAAAAGTTTGTTCATTTGTTTAACTGTGTTCTCTGTGGCATGCTATGTCGTTGTCAAATTCTACCCAGTTATGTTACTTTAGAGATTTAAAGAATTTCTGATCCACAAAAGTGATTTAATGGACCACCAGAACTAAAAAGATAATAAGAGAAAGAGACTCCTGCAAGAAGGAGGTTACATGCAGTATTGTATCAAAAAAATCAAATGGTATAACTGCACATATTAGAGACACCACTTATTTTTTACTCTGCTGTTCCAAAACTGTTCTCGTCTTTCAAGCCTAATAAAAATCATCTTAGGCTGTACATTTTCAGCACCACCATTAAATTTTGGGAACAGGCTTGGAGCTAGAGTGTTTAACAACTTGCAGAATACAGTACAGTGCTAATTTCTGAAATCTATAATTTGACAAATGGCTGTATTTGTTTTTGATACCTGATGGCTTTTGCAATCAATTATTTCCCTTGCTAGCTCTGAGTAATTGGTATCTATTCTCAATAGTATATATTACTTGATTTTCAATACTTTCTATTCAATCGGTATCTGTTGCTTCAAAAACCCTGTAAAAGCGTTACCTTTTGGGAGGACGGAATATATGTGGCCTTCAACCTGTCTTTGATGTCAATTCCTATTACCTCTAACTAGCATGATATGATGATGTCATATCATCATATCTGTGGATGTCATATCATGGATCTGCTGTCAGGCAAAAGCTGTAAATCTGCATGCTGCCATTCCTATCCTGTTGCATGAAATAAATGCAAAACTGGAATTTGATAAATTGTAAAACAATTCCTCCTTTCTAGATATATAAGACTGAGAATGCACCTGAAAATAAAATTAGCTATACAGGTGGAACCTGACAATACACTGAAGTGTAAATAGTACCCAAGAAAAGTTAGGCAGATAAGTAGTCTAGTCTGTGCAATTTGTACTTCTAGAACCATCATTTAAAATAAACTGATTAAAATTGGTATATGAACAGCAAATGGCAAACACAATTCCTGGCAACCTTTTGTAGACAGTATCCTTAGAAAGTTTGCTTAAAATTACATTAAGTGTCAATAAAGATGGATAAATAAACCAAAATGAACCATATCACTCTAAATTCAGTTCTGATATGTAAGCTATTCTAAGATAAGCAAATAGCAAGTAGTCATATGATCTGTTGAAGAAAATTAACCTAAAAGTCATTTAGCATTCTTTACAACAGAATGCAGATTTTTAGATCCAACACCATCAAGGTCACTTTCCCACCCTGCACTCTAGACAAAATGAAAACTTGATTCTTAATTTCCTGCATAATCTGATGCATTTTAAAACATCAGATTTTTTTATCAAAGGCATTATAAATCACACTTGAAAACAGAAACATTCTATTTCTATACAAAGCAATCAAAAGTTATTTACATTCCAAGACCAGACACAATAAAAGACCAGCATGCAATGCAATATCCATAAAAAGACATTTTAAAATGGAGAGAAAATACGAAAGCAATTAGTAGCTAACAATTAATAGCACAAGAAAAGAACTGGACAGTTTCCTACAGCTATAACTGTTGGTAAGAATTGTATAAACCTCTTAGAGGTTTTTGAAGATTTCACTCAGAAGAAGGATAATAGCCTCTTGGTCACAAAAGCAATTAGAGTTATTAACAATTGCAAGTATTAAAGTTGATCACTAATGGGTATACAATGGCTGTTTTAATAGCATGTGTAAGACCAATTCTGTTTCTGAGTTTGAACAGAAAGAAAGACTTTCATATGGGAGGCTTATAAATCTACTGATTATTGCCATAGTAGTGCCCCAAAACACAGATCATCACATTACACTGTACAGAAAAATCAAAACTGTAATATGTTTTTATAGATTTCATGGTCTGCGTATAAATGGAATGTTTTATATTTTATTAAACATTTTTAAAAAATCATTTAGATTGCAACGCCACTACCAAAGATTAGAACTTCATAAATACTTCTGATGGGTTATTATCTTCTTATTCATTCACCTGTAATACTCAGCCAAACTAATCCAGAAAAATTGAGGGAATCATGTCCAAACATAGGATATCCAGCTTTGAAATCCTGACTGATTGATTAGGTGCCACCAGATTGTATCAACTCTTAGTTCCCAGTTAGATATATATAAATGTGAAAATAAATAAAAAAATAAAAATATGTTGTCCAGGAGGATCTCTCTCCAACCTGGTCCTTCAGGCCTTCCAACATACATGCATCACTGTAGTAATTAAATCATCCATCTGGCTGTTGATTCTCTTTTTTCTCTTTCCTTAAATTCTAATTCTGTACATAAATGCAGAATTTTAAATGACTTAACAAAATCCATGTTATCAGCCCAAATTATATTATTATTAAGATTGTGGCTGTCTATATGGAATTGGTTCCCTGAATAAGTGAGAGATCAAACATAATCATTCCCCCCAATCACCATCACTGCCAACCCCAACTCTAGGTTTTCATTCTGGATTGTAAAATATTTATACTGGAAATAGAGAAAATTCTGTCACTTCAGTCGAAATAAACGGACTTCATCCCCATGCCTCTTCATTTCAGGTGTTGTGGCTGCCATCATTTCACTGACACATTAAAAAAAATATTTATAAACTGTTACAGCACTTTGGGGAAAAATGTGGAACATAATCTTGACAGTAAATTGATTTTTTTTGTCTTTTTTTAGTAAAATGAATACTGTAATTGTATTACAGTACCTAGAATGGTGACAGAAATAAATCCAGTGCTTAGTCAAGTTAAATGTTGGGAAAATATTTTAAAAAAAATATTGTTAGCTGCCTAGAGTCATTGACTAAAATGGGTGCCTATAGAAATTGAATAAATAAAATAAATGAATAAATAGATTTTAATTTTTACTTAGCTCCTTTGGATTTTAGGAAATCCAGAAATTCCATTTTTTTGTTTCAAAAACAAAAACAAAAAAACTTTTCAACTTTTAAGTTTTTTGTTGTTGTTGTTTTTTTAAAAAAGATGTTTGCTTTGCAAACCCAGGATAAAGAAGAATATCTTTATCTGGTTAAATTTGGAGACATTCTTTACCCTAAAACATGAACTTAGAAAATTTTGAGAAGAAAAAAATGACAAATATAATCTGTGAATTTTATAACAAAGCCAGTTTTATTGGAAAGAGAAAGGAAATTTGTCTAAGGAATTAGATTGTTTGGCATGAAGCATAGAAGCATAATCTCTAGAATAATCTCAGAAGAAAAGAGAACCACCCTGGATGATCAAGAGGAAGGATTTGAGTTGCTTCACTCTGTATAGAAATATTTAACTGAATTCAAGTAACTGGAATGTGATGTTCTTTCACTCAATAGCAAATGGCTGAGTCATAAATGCAGCTTCAGACATCAATCCCAAGAGAAGACATCATCATGAGAATCCTCCTCTTCCGGTATTTTCAGTTTGGGAAATGAAAGGAGGAAACGTCAAAGTGATGGAAGGATGTGTAGTATAAAGTAACATAGCAGCAGCACATACCTCATCATTTGTAAGAATGAAGGAGCTCAAACCACCACCAGAAGAAACTCTTAAATAGTCAAATGGAAAAACAAGCTCATTCAACAGGGCAGAATTCATCTAAGAGACCACAAAACAGGTTTTAGCAGAGTATTGATTTTAAAAACTCTAAAAAACACTTGAAGAGATTCTGCGTGTACGAGGTCTAAACAAGTGCCTTTTTGAAAGTACATTTATGTGTAATCCTTGATGATCTCTGAGCTTGGTTGTTTGTTTGCAGACATTAATGAATTGTCTGCAAGCAAACAAGCTCAGAAAACACCGAGGACTCCACAGTTCAATCCTGAGCTACATTTAGAAATGGTTTGAGAGGACTGAATAATTGGCCCAAATCATCCAGCTAGCTTTGTATTTAAGGCAGAAGTAAAACTCACAAACTCCCAGTTTCTAGCCTGATGCTTACTACTGCACCAACCTGGTTCTACTTTTAGAAAATTTGATTCTCAGAATAGTGTTTTTTTGACCAAATCTTAAAATAATAGCGTTGATGGTGACCCCAACAAATAAATAAATTCAAGAGCTAATCCTGAACTGTCTATCTTAAGGTCTTCTAACAGCTCTAGAAATGTTTACTAAATTGCATAGAATTTTGGATTACTTCTTTAATCTAAGGCTTGCAGATAGATTTTATTTTAAAAATACATTATTTATTGAGAAATGCCTTTGAAAACCAAGGAAGGTAGATGTACACGCATATAAAACAATTTAGATTATTATTTAGGAAAAAAAGTATCCCCATGGTCACACGATCAACATTCAGATGCTTGGTGATTGATTAATATTTATGACTATAGCAGTGTTCAGGGGTCACGTGATCATCTTTTGTGACCTTCTGACAAGCAAAATCAGTGAGGAAACCAGTTTCACTTAACAACCTTGTTATTAATTTACCAACTGCAGTGATTCACTTAACAACTATGGCAAGAAGAATCATAAAATGGGGCAAAACTCAGTTAATGTTTCACTTAGCAACAGAAATGTAGGGCTCAATTGTGATCGTAAGTAGAGGACTACCTATATGCTGAAATTACTTTTAGCAGTGTAACCATATCCTATGGGTAAATAGTCAATTAAAATTCATTACCAATTTTAACTAAGATGACTATCAGCATTTTTAGTGGCCTACTTCAAACGTCTGCTCTTCCCTGTGGATATGAAGTGGATGCTAAGAAGGCAAGATTCTCTCAAGAGGAAAACAAAACCGATTAAAGAGAAAGTGCTTCAGAGGAGCATTTAGCATACTACTGATAGTATCTGTTTATTCTTTAGTTGGACAGAAACAATAATTAAAAGACATCATGATCCTAGGGCAAACTGCATTATGAGAGAAATTTATCCTCTCTGCCTCACTCTTAGAGTCAGTTATCTTTTTCTTCTCCTGAAGGTCCTACCAGTGACCTGTGAAAGGAAAACAAAGGGCTCTTTCACATTTTATGGACATATCCTTCCTGTACAGCAAATTGGTTCCTTTCTGGTGCAAAAATACAGGGTGGATCCTGTATCATTTCTATTCAGCTACCATTACATACATAAAAGAGTTAAGACTAGAATAACTGAAGGCCAGTCCCTTGGGGAATCTCCATGCTACTTACCCACAATGCTGTTTCCAGTAGCTCTGGAAAGTTCAGTGTCTTTTGATATAGATATAGATACAGTTATAGATGTAAAAAATAATGTAAAATTTTGCTTGTTGTTCACGTCTTTCTTCCTGATTTTGTCCACCTTTTGTCCTGTTTTGCCAGTTAACTGGGTTTGATGTTATTAATAAACATCAAGCCATATATCTGATAACTGATCAGAGGGACATGTGTGCTTGCTCTGATCTGGAGATATGGGTTGACTTTGGTGTGTGTGTAAGTGTGTATGTGCTAGAATTAAAAACTGTCCATAGTAATTTTTCAGCAAAATAGCTAGGGGCCCAGCAGGGAGACAAGAGCACCCAGAGACTCTGTGTCAGAAAACATCTCAATATATGCTCAGACATTTCGCAAAGCATACCAATGGACTAGCACTCAAAGGCTAGACATTATGGATACTATTGAAGAATTAAACCATCCTACCTGAGAAGCAATTGGTTCACACCTACAAGGCTGGCATAAAGTGCTTGAAAAGGGCACTGCCATTGGGACCAGGAAATCTTGTAAAGATGGGAAGGAATGATAGCATCTCAAACTGGAAGTTGAAGGCACTGTTTGAAAAGTGTGTCCTTTTAATTTCAGAGATGCCACATCTAGAGGAAGTCCAAACCAGGATAGCTTAGATGAAACAGAATAAATCACATAATATGAAATAATTCTGAAGTTGGACTTGACTGATTCAGAATTGTGCTTCAGGGGGGGGGGGATCAGAAACACGCTAAGACAGACGTGCTCACTCAAGAATGAACTTGGTTCTGGAAAGCTCTGTGCTTTTTATAGATCTAAATGTAAATTTTTGCAAGTTTACTTTCTCCCTTCTTTTGCCTGTCTTCTATCTTTTATTCCAGTTTTGCCAGTTAGTTGTGTTGACATTTATTGGTGTTGAATAAATAAGTATCAGTTATATTTTTGCTAAAACTGGAGGGATATGTGTTCACACTCTGATCAGTATATAATAACTGACTGCTGGGTGCAAACTAAATTGGGTATTGCAATAATTTACCAACCTATTTGACTCCTCAGTCCCTCAAAAAAACCCCAACCCAATGTGAATCTACCTACAATGGTGTTTCCTGAAATGTAGTGTTTTGAAAAGAAAGAGCAAGTGAGAGAAAGAGTTGCTGCCATTGGGAAAATCAGAAGTGGCATAACCTCAGCATTTCTAACACTGAGGGAATGAACTGTAGTACTTTAAGAAGAAAAAGATCAGTGATCTACCTACACCACACCTAAAGCAGTATTAAATTGAAGTTTTCCCCAGAGTCTGCACCACAGTGTGGATGGGTAGGTCCAGAGCTGGTATCTAGCTGCTAAAATGTTTGCAATGTTTTAAAGATTTTCCAATTTTCTGTTAATTGTAATGTTTTAAAGGAAAATGTAATAAAGGAGAAACAACACATATTGCCCAAATTTCTAGATACCACCATAAAAGTTTCATGTGTCTTTTCTCAATTTTAAAAGGATTATTTAAGCTTGTATTCCATTCTGTAGAGGGAGATGGCATGATCCCATTCACTTCAGAAGACATAGAGCCACGGCCAATAGAATCTACTGCTGTTAAAAATTATAATCCCCACATTCTAAAATTGTCCCTTTCTTCCATTCTGTGTTTTCTCAAAATAACTGTACTCTGACACATCAGAAATTTCATTTAATTTTTTTCAGTTAGTCATGGCTAAATCTCCTCCCCATACTTCATGATTAGAAATTTAAAATGGAAGTATCAAATTGAATTAAATTGCAGCCAACAGCTAACAACAATTAAAAAATAAACCAAAATGCTTGAAAAATCAGGACCATTTCATTTTATTTTCTTCAAAAGTTATAAACTATCTAGATTTCTTAATTTAGGAAGTTTTCTACAACTATCAGTGTACAGACTGAACTGAGAAAAAAATAAGATAAATGAAAGGCTTTTGATAAATGTTAGAGAGTCTATGACAGGAAATGAGATAGATGTACACTGAAATAATGACTTCAACTTAACAGATCTCATTTGTACCACTTTCTCTTCTCAAATGTTTTAATCTTAGACTATTTCCACAATCTCAAACTCACACTACATATCGTATTAACCATATATATATTGAGATCAATCAAGATCATATTATGATAGTGAGAAAAATAATGCTCTCATTGTGGCATTTTTTTCATGTATTTGTTTTCAGCTCAACTTTTTTCATCTGCATAGCTCAATTCTCTGCATTCTTACAGTAGCCAACAAAAAAATCAGATAAATGTTGGAAAGAAGGAATTCTGTATCCGTGCTCTATTCAGTCTCTTTCTTCTCATTTCAAAATCTGACCAGGTTTTATGTTGTTTTAAACAAATATTTTTTTAAAAAAAGGCATATGACACTCTATTTAATGTGGTTTTTCCATCCATGCCCATGTGATCACATTGGTTTTCTAGTTTAAGATTGTAAAAGAGATATTATTGCTCATTTAAGAAAAGCATCTCAGTTACTTCATAGGCTTGTAAGAAGCAAACTATCTTTGGCAAAACCATTCACAATTTCCAAGAATTAAAAAATGAGAAAGCTGAGAAACGAGCAGCTGATACTCCATAAAGCCAACAAACGATAAAAGTGAAATATAAAAAAGAGATATAAAGGAATATTATGGATCAAGATTCCCCCACTAAACTAACAATATTCTATTTCACAATACTTTGAAGTGTAACTTAGCGGCTCCCAATCTTTGGGGCAGCAGGAAACAGTACCATGGAGAGAGGTTTTTCCATGGACCAGAAGTGCATGGTTTCGCATGCTGCCTGCGTCCCTTAGATAGGGCTTTGCCTGTGTGTATGGCCCAGTTTCTAGCATGCCATAGCCCAGCGCCGGTCCATGGACCAGGGGTTGGGTACCCCTGGTCTAACTGATTTTACCTCTCCAATGTTTCTAAGCATTTATTTAAAGCTCCAAAAATATTTATAACGTAAATTATTTCTGAAAATAACTCTTGCTTTGAAAAGTATGCTACAGCTTAAAAATAAGTATTGTAGTATCAGGAAAAGAAAATATGGAAATCAGAGGAGAGATGAGTTATTTTGGAAGTTATGTGCTCCCTAATTCCACCTTTGTGATATCAGCACTGTAAGTGACACCCTGCCATTTTCCCTAACAAATCATTCTATTATTAATGAAGCCACCCTTACAAAATAAAGTGCAAATTTTAGCGATCACTGGAAATGTAATAAATCACAAAGTGAATTGGACAATAGGTGCCTTTTTTAATATTGTAAAGTGACATTTGCTATATAATTACATTGTGTAATGCCTGTTAAACTATAAGATAACACTTTTCAAGGAAGTCATTTCTATGACACAATTGCAACACAAGTAGGATGTATGCTAAATCCACTGGCAGTTCAAACAACAGCCAGTATCCCAAATAAGAGACCTATCAAAAGCTCTAGATACTCCTATTACAATACAAATATCTAATTAGTATGCATATCACAACTTGGAAACGCTCCTGGCAGATGTATATATTGGTATCAATTGACACTTATCTGAGAAACTTCCTTATAATGCACTGTGCAGACACATATCTGAGAAATTTTCTTTCTACATGGACTGTACGCCATTATGTATGTGTACTTTAAGCATCAAGAGACAGTTTGGTATACTGGTTAAGGCATAAAACTAGAAATTAGGATATAGGGTTCTAGTCCTGCCTTAGGCATGAAGTCAGCTTGGTGATTTTGAGTCAATCACTCTAACTCCTAAGAACAAGGCAATAGCAAACCATTTCCAAATATGTTGCTGAGAAAACCACAGGGACTTGTCCAGGAAGTTGCACAGAATCAAGACTAACCTGTAGAAACAAACAAAGAAACAAAACCCCTTTAATCATGAGCCACATGCTAATCACAACAGCTCAAGCGATCTTGATTCACAAGTAGATGGAAGTACAAACTTTTGTACCTTTTATTTAATGTGTACACTTCTAAAGGGAAATCATAATCAAGACTGATGATTATACTGACATTTGTCTTGAGCAAAGCCTTGTTTTACCCTGCAGAGATTGACAGATTTATTGTTCCTGGATTACTTGTTTTACACTATTGGCCTAGAAAAACCTCGCCAATTCTATAATTGTATGTTGCATTTATTTTTTATTTATTTATTTTTACATTTATATACCGCCCCATTCCGAAGACTCGGGGCGGTTTACAGCTTATA
>JANHFL010007921.1:275946-286821 GCA_032468155.1 Oxyrhabdium leporinum
AAGCAATACTCTTACATCAGTATATTAATCCACTATACCTCAGAATACATTTCTAAAGGGTCAATTCACTGTCATCTGTTTTGCCAAGTTCAATAAAAAAGAAGTAAATTGTTTATCAAATCCAGATGAAAAGATACCAAATCGATCTTTCTGGCCCCCAAAAGCTCAAATTCTTTTATCATGAATAGCAAAAATTCAGCAGTAGCAGCAAAGTTCAGTAACTCACCATGCAAAGGGATCAAATACTGAAACATCTACCGATCTACCCATCTACACGTGGCATAGCAAAAATGAAAATTAATGGATCATTTAAATCATTGCTGTTTCAATCAAATGTTCAATCAAGACTATTGGGTGACTTTTGTCATATCTTACTCCTTACTCATCAGTGCCAATACTTAAACCAGGAAGAAGATATTCTTCCATAATTTAAAATGGCTGAAAAAGCAACATTATGTAATAGGCAACTCAGCATCCCAGTCCTACTATTTGTGCGCAGTAGTAACTTTCTGTATCTGCGATTGGGGGGAAAGATTTGTTGCAGTGCTTCAATCGTCTCATAATCCTTGAATTTATTATCTTAGCCCAAGGAAATTTCAAAGAGGAATGGGAATGATCATCACATTGTATGCTGATTGCAAATTTGTACATTTATAACATGAATGCCTTCCCAAAACTTATACATGAATGGATAACACAATGAACCAACTTCAAGGTCTTACATCACTTTGGACTGTCGGTGTAACATTTCACTAAATGAAGTCATTACAATGAATGTCTATGGAGATTCTCGGTCATTCAGGTCATGGTTATCCCAAAGGTGCTTTTTCAAGAGGCAACTGGGCTTTCTGATTTTTTTTTAAAGACATTTTGCTTCTTATCCAAGAGTTGAAGTAGCTCCTTGGATAAGAAGTGAAACATCTTCAAAGAAAAAACAGAAAGTCCCGCTGCCTCTCGAAAAAGCACCTTTGGATCATTACAATGGAACTACTGCTAGAAACGTTCAGGTGAAAGACAGGGATTCTAGCCATCCACCTCTAGATTTCATAAAATTATTACTTAATATTTTTATTTGATTTTTATCCTGTCTTTCTAACCCAAAAAAAATATGTATATTATGACACGATTAAAATATGCATTTGTATATGTAGGTGTGTCTTGCGTGTGTCTAAATTCCCTCATCACTTTTATGGGTAGTCTGTGACAACTCTACAAGAGGACCTGAGATTGAGGAGTTTGGGGGTTTTGCACAGGATCTTAGCTGTTCTCAGCCTTGCGCCCTTCTGAACAGACAGCTCTGATGTTGTTTCTGGGATCTGATATATCAGTATCATTATTTGTAAATCAAATGTTATGAGCTATATCCTATTTGTTCCTATCTCTTAGATCGAATTGCACAGAATATAATTAAGTCCCATTTGGAGACGTGTCAGTATACAATGGAGGAACTACACCAGCTAGCCTGGCAAACCCACACATATGAAGAAATCAAAATATACCAGAGCAAGGTACCAAAAAAAAACCCAATAAAATGTCATTCTTTTTCCGTACCACAAAGACCCATTCTCTGCATTGCCTCTCTGAATTCATGATTATAAGTACAGTGATTGCAAAATTGAATAAGGATGTGTTAAAAGGTGGAGCAAATTTCCCAATCGTCTTCTAATTTTTTGTGTTGACCTGTTGTGTCTGTCACTTTGAGAACCTATGCTTAGTTCTGTTTCTGTAGTTTGCTTATGCTCCATGGAGAAAAAAATAAAACCTTCCCCTTATATTTTCTGAATTTAATTTACTGGATAATCTGAGGTGCTAACTTGATTTTTTTTACACAATGCTTATTTTAGGTACAGCAAACATCCCTCTCTTACTCACCTTTTATTGTAAGGGAGACGATTAAAAGCCCAAGTACTACAACTCCTCCTTTTAATAGAGTTGCCTCTTTTCCCTCTCTGAAAATAAGCTCGCTACAAGCAGAGTGAGGAGAAAAATGTTTTCCAACAAACCTAATACCCTGCCATATGGTTATAATCTCTGGCATTCTATGAGATGTTGAAAGCACTGTTATTTATTTGTGTTACTACAAGATTTCTGTACATTGTTTGTATGTTTAGTATCCTGTATTTAATTCTGCAAGTTTCCAGATGAATACACTTAGAACAATAAATGAAGCGTGCCCTACTGAACTTCTAATTCTCTATTCTTTTGTGATTTCCACTTGTAATTTCCTCATTAGATAAATATCAAAAGTGGAGTCAGATAATTTGATTGTGTTAAGAACTTGGCAGAATTAAGGTATTATCTGCATATTCTAAAACCCAGACTTGTTCAAAAACCATTCCTATGTTTAATTAATTATATTCCTAATACAGGTCCTTTCTTGTTACGGGTATACCGTCCTAGAGAAGATGATGATTGAAATCAAAGTTCTAGGAATATAATGACAGTGAAGCTGATACCTTAATTAAACAAAACCAGGGGCCTATTAAGCATCCAAGGGGGAAAAGCATTTCATGATGATCATAATCATAATCTAAATCAAGGGTGGACAAATTTTATGGAGCTGGAGGTTGCCCATTTGGGAATGAGAATATTTTTTTTAAATGACCAAGAGCCACAATGAATGGGACAATGACATTATGTAAATGGGTAAACAGATTCTCCAACGGGATCCATGTGGGGAGTGGATAAGGAGGAGGGGAACTGAGTTTTAAGGGGGGGAAAAACCTTAGCCAGATGCATTAAATATTAGATGTTTGCCAATCTGTTACCAATTTTCAACAGAATAATCTCTGACCTACAGAGCATTCTCTCTCTGGTTTCCTTCTTTTTCATGTGATTTCTTCTTGAAGTCAAGAGAAACATTATGGCAGCAGTGTGCAATCCAGATCACACATGCAATTCAGTATGTGGTGGAATTTGCAAAACGGATAACGGGCTTCATGGAACTCTGTCAGAATGATCAGATTCTACTTCTCAAATCAGGTTTGTGGAGGAGATTACATTACAGTCTAACAATACTTAACCAGCATCAATATTTGATCAATAAAAGAAGGTAAAGATACAGGACCTGTTATGCTTAGTAAAAAATTACACATTCTTATCATTATTTCTTTTTCTATACCAGAAGGCAAAATAGAAAATTGCACAGTGCCTATCATGTGGAAACACCAATGTTATATGTTTAGGTGCACATAAAAGTGATTGAAAGTATGACGTTGTAACCACCCCCAGTGATTTAACAGTGAGATGGGCAGCATATAAATTTAATAAATAAATAAATAAAACAATCCTCCTCCTAGTGGGACAAAGTTTAAAATAATATGTGATACAATATTCTTCTAAAATAAAGCTTTAATATATTTTTGCTTACAACCTTCATCAAATATCAAAAATAGTACTTTTACAATACGGAACTGGCTATACCTTCTTGTTGCGTTATTTTTTGTGTAATATCTAAGGACTTTTGTTATCGTTTCAGGCTGCTTGGAAGTTGTTCTAGTGAGAATGTGCCGTGCCTTCAATCCACTCAACAACACTGTCTTGTTTGAAGGAAAATATGGAGGAATGCAAATGTTCAAGGCTTTGGGTAGGCAGGTTGCATTGTTTGTAAATAATTGGGCTAAATAATTGGGCTATATAAATAATTGGGATAAAAGTACATTTCAGCATTTGCAATATTTAGTGGACCAAAGAATCTGCTATATCTATTTTCTCAGATGAGAATTAAAGTCTATCGGGATATTCTGCTTATGTCCCATATAATAGCAGCAAACCAACTTTCTTGTTCTCGAATCTGTTTATTCAGTAATTGTTTCACCTGCTTTTTTCCATGTCATCTGGGTAAACAGAATTGAAATTCATTTCTCCCATAGATTTATGAGCTATTACCAAATTATTTTAAAAATACAGGCTGAAAACTTGTACTAGATTTGGAAAAGGTACAAGTCTGGATTTTAGATCAGAATAATATTAAGGTATAAGGTAGTAAACATACATACTGAAGGAGTAGTGTAAAGATTTAGGGTGAGGGAGCCAAGGCATTCATAGCAAGAAAGAGGAGGACAGACATGTATCATAACATCATGATGCAAATCCATGACTCAGCTTTTATGTCTGACCTCAGGATAGAATTAGGGAAGGGCAGGGGTTATTTAGTAAGATCTCAAATTCTACCGTGTTGAGAAAGTTTTAAAAAGTAACTTCAGTTTTTTTGTGGATACCTAACCTGAAAGGGGAAATTACTTCTACATAGATTATATTAACTGAATGAGCACATTAGATTTATAATAAGTAATTAAGTGACAAGTCAGAATTTGCCTTCATAGCCCTAAGTTGTTTAGATAGGTGAATGCCTAGCTGCTCCATTACAAAACCTGATAGCTGTTCACTACAGTTCCTCTTTCAGGTATTCCATATCCAAAGTTGAGATGGGTGTTTAAGACAGCAGCATGCAGAATTGATGGGCAAATGACAGGAAAGCCCACATGTATTGCTCTCATGGTTCATGTGACTCCCTTGAGTGGAGCCAGGACTGAGAATGATTGAGCTGTTGATAGAGCTGAATGGAAGCCTAGATCTCTTCAACCATACAATATACATGCTTAACCAATTGAAGCATGTGAGTGTGAGATTCATTCTTGCTACTATCAAATCCATACCCAGAAACTTCATGTACGAGGCTGGGTAATAATTTAACAACAGTGCTTAATACCAGTAGTTGAGCTGTATAAATCCTATACACACTCAGAAGGTATTTCCAGAGCTTGATTTGGTTATCTGTGTCACCTGTAGGTTCTGACGACCTTGTGAATGAAGCATTCGACTTTGCAAAGAATTTGTGTTCATTGCAGCTGACCGAGGAAGAAATTGCTTTGTTTTCATCTGCTGTTCTGATATCACCAGGTGATTTTATGCAACTGATTTTCCTTTTTCCATTCAAAATCTACCACTGTCAATCTTTCTCATTCTGTAGCACAGGGGTGTCAAACTCAATTTCATTGAGGGCCGCATCAGGGTTGTGGTTGACCTCGAGGGGCTGGGTGGGCATGGCTGACTGGATGGGTGTGGCCAACTGGGTGGACATGGCCAGCGTGACGCCAGTAACTTGGGATGGCTGACTGGGTGGGCGTGGTTGACTGGGTGGGTGTGGCCAGATTGATGCCACTCCCCAAACTGCTGGCATGTTTCCTCTTTGCACTGGGTAGACTGGGCCAAATCCATGCTGGCCTGATGTTTCCTCTTTGCACTTGGTAGACCGGGCTGAAGCCATGCGAGCCAGCCCCTTACATTTTCCAGGACAGCCCCGTAGGCTGGATCTGACCACATCGCGGGTCAGATGTGGCCCACGGGTCTTGTGTTTCACATCCCTGCTGCAGCATGTCACCCATGTAGGCATATTAACTTAATCAAGGAAGGCTGAACTGATGTAATCTGTTTTGTATTTTGTTTTTAATGAGGTATAAGCTACAGCCAGAAAAATGTCATTGCTGAGTGCCCCACAGATCTCTTTTCTTGCAGTTCAGGAACCCTCAACATCAGAGTTGAGTGGGTGAATTGGACAGAAACCTGGAGGTAGTTTGTCAGTACCTCCTTTTCCTTGGAAAATTATTTAAATTCAATGCCCTTTAAATTTATAGATCAACTTCTGAATTATAAACTGTGTTCCTTTAGAAATGATAGCATTGCATGGCATAGCTGTGGCATTAATAGATTGTTCCATTAGGGAAGTGCATTGAGGATTTCACAGCAAAACAGAAAGCTATCGTTTATTTAATTCAAAGTAATTACATTTCAATTTGAAACTGAAAGACTACACTTCTTTCACAAACTAGAGATATGACACTGCTGAAAATTAAACTAATTACCATGAATCTCCTTTCCACCTTCTAATGAGATATATTTATGCTTATTTTAATTTTGTTGTCTTGTTTGAGCAGATCGAGCTTGGCTCTTAGAACCAAGGAAAGTCCAGAAACTTCAGGAAAAGATTTATTTTGCACTTCAACATGTGATTCAGAAAAATCATCTTGATGATGAGACTTTGGCAAAGGTAGAGCATCAATACAAAATGACATTGACAGAGAACCCAATGTCTAGAAATAGAACTATACTAGGATATTTGCTTTCCCTCATTTGTAACGGCAGTTTTCCCCAGTAAAGAAAGCAGTTACTTAGATGTAATGATTCCAAGACTTACTCGGAAAAGCATTGTCAATGACATCAAAGGAAAGTACAGGCCTGCAGGTATATAGACTTCTGTGGGGAAGCTTGCTTAAAGAGCAGCTTAATTTAAACATAATACCTTAATTGGGTTTTGGGCCCATTTCTGGCAGAAGCTAGTTGTTCCTAGAACACTGTTCCTCACGTCTAACAAGTTATTTCCCACTGTATTTTTGGGCCTCCAATAGGTTCATAGGGAATGACATAGCTGAAAATGTGTGGCTGGAATTCCTCTGCACCCACGGGCGTCAAACCGTGAGTTGCAGAGGATCTTCTCTACAAGGCCCTTCTCTAGCCAATGCCTTCATTGGCTCCCCTCTACCAGAGGCAGTGTTTGATTGGTTAGGCTTACTACTAAACTTTGAAGGGAAAGTTGCTTTTAAAAGCTGCTCAAAGAAGCAGTCTTGACTGCAGTGTACGTGTGTCCTTCTACAGTTAGATAAGTTGATAGACTTTACCTCACCTCCTTGACAGGTGCAGACAGGTGAGGTAAACAAAGAAGACAAGGAGGAGATTATGCAAGTAGGGAAAAAAAACCAAAGTATTGAAAGTTGAGTAAGCGCGTCGTTGGCCCAGCCAGGCAAGAGGGTCCCCAAAAGTCATCTTGTCTCTGGCTCCCCTCAGAACTGATGATATCACTGCTGCAAATTTTCTCCTGCTGAGTGGAAGCATGCAGAGCTACCCTCTCATGGGAGAAACAGACGTTCACCATGAAATGGGTGTTGCCATCTGAATTTTTCTTGCTTAAGCTCCTCAAGTGTATTAATAAGGCCTTAACTGATTAGCTTAATGGACAAGATGTCTGTCACAGAAGTTCTGGATTTGTCTTTCTAGCAAGTCACTTTTTCTTTCCTAAAATTGACTTTAGCTAATCTTTGGTTCCCTAAAATTTATTTTAGTGAATTAAACGTTTTTAAGCAATGTGTGTTTTGTTTATGAACTGTTTAATGTATAGCTTTAGCTTCAATTGACAAAGAAAAATCAGCAATGTTATTAAGCAGCACCAAATTAAATTGTACAGCAATGTTTTTAAAAGTTAAAAAAAAGAACAATGGTTTAAAAGAATTTGAAGGTATGCATTTATGTACTTTTTGATTTGGAATAATTTTTTTTCTTGGTTTATCTTTCTCTGTCTGCCTTCCAGTTAGTAGCCAAGACACCAACCATTACTGCACTTTGCAACCTACATGGAGAAAAACTTCAGGTATTTAAACAATCTCATCCTGATATAGTGAACACACTTTTTCCTCCGTTATACAAGGAACTGTTCAATCCAGATTCTACCACTGGTTGCAAGTGAAGGGAAATTGAAAGCTCCTGGAATGCATCACTGATCAGACAAAGGAATTGTTGTCATGAAGACTTTCTTTAAAACTTGTCACTACTGCAAACCTAGGAATGTCCTGCACTTAATAGAATTATTTTTCACCGCTACAGTTTGAAGAATGTAAATATGCACTCCTGACTGGAGCCTCTTCGGTTTCTCTTCTTTTTGTTAATTTTTTTTTCCTTTTTTAATTTTTAACTGACCAGAAAATTGCAAGTATAGAATACTGGGTCTGATCGTTATTGTTTATTTTTATTTTGTTGGGGCTATGTTCTGGGAGACCACTGTTTATAGATGTTTATTGTAGATATAAAAGAAAGCAGAGGAGTAATTTGCAACATTACTCTGTTTAGTCAAATATAATTTAAGGAAAATCCACTAAACTAGGCTTACCTATTTCTATGTTTTAGCTAGTTAAATGCATGTGACAACTTGTAGCTGTCTTGGAAACAGGTGTGTATGTGTATGCAAAAAGTCATGGACTTTCCCTTTGTGTGTGTGTCATCAATGCATTGAGGGCTTCATGCAGATTTTAAAAGGCCCTGCTTTCCCTGAATTCTTGGCACAAGAGTGGATGAAGCACATTTCAAAGCCGTAGAGTGAGTATTTCAGGTCTTGCCCTATCGCTTTTTCCCTACTCAGCATACAAAAATAGTTGGGGACTGTCCATTACCCTTTGTGTTAACCTGGGGTGGGGGGAATAAGGGAAAATCTGGAATACTGAAGCCCCATATGGATTGTCTGACACATGGGGAAACTTCATGTCCTGTCTGTCTATGAGCAGTATATATCAGGGAAGGCCAACGTTCATACTTTTGAATCTGTTCTATCCTTTAGATCATGTTTAGAAACAGGAAAATATTTTTAATCACCATCCAATCACCTCTCCATTATAAATTCTAATAAAACTGAATCATCCAGGGCAGTGTTTCCCAACATTGGCCATTTCTAGGTATGTGGACTTCAACTCCCAGAATTCCCCTGCCAGCATGGCCATTGATAAGAATTCTGGCCGTTGAAGTCCATACCCCTGGAAATGGCCAAGGTTCAGAAACACTAATCTAGGGGGTTATTTATAAAATAAAATTTAAAAAAAGATGCAATATGAAATCTCTCATACACAGAGGGACACTACCTAAAACTTCATTTGAACAACCATTTTTTTCCTCTTTGAATAAAATTGCAGGAAATGTTTTAATCAAAATTTAATTCACATTTGATCATACCACCGGAGAGAGGATAAAATTGCTTTATGAATCAACTGTAGCCATCCCTGAAATGTACCAAATACTATACACTTATATACATACATACATAAACATATATATATATATATATATATTATATATATATGGGATGTACACCCACACACACATGCACACTTGTAGCATAAAATAAGATCCCTATTTTTAAAGACGTTCTCCTGTATTTTTAAATTTCTCTTTGTAATGTGTTAGGTTTATGTTGGGCAAGTAGAATTTTGCTCTGCCATCCATATATAATGACAAGATGGTGACATTTCTGATCAATTTGTATATAATGTTTATGCGTACTCAGCCAGTGAATGAAAAGTCAGATTTGTGTAATTGGTGCCAAAGCCTTGTCTGGATAATTCAAATGGACAGAGAGAAAATTAACAGGAGATTTTTCTTTTCATCAGTGATAGTGCTGAAGTCTATACTAAACATACTATTATCAAATATATTACCAATCAAGTGTTTAAATTTCAGAGTACAACATACAGCATCCCAAACAGTACATTTGTTTTGTGTGGACCAGATAATTTATTTTATTCATCTTTCCTGAAACAAGAACAATTAGAGATTTAGTTTGCTCTGTTATATCCTTCAAGGGCCATCAGAGCAGGTCCAGTAAGAGATAGCTTTGAAGAATGAAGTAAAAGTCACAAGGCCATCCAGTCATCAGCTAGGGTCTTTTGTGAGAGTGCAAACTTCTCGTATGCATCACCATTATATAACTATACTTCAACCTTTGGATCAAGAGCTTTTCCATTGGTTCATTTCACATCCAGAGTTCTAGCTGATTAGTTTCTAATGTGCAATAAAGTTGAAGATCAGCCTTTAGGTCCTTTTTCCCCCTACAAATGAGTCTCAGTTAACAGGAAAATGGTTGTTCTACAAAATTTTATTCCTTAGTTCCAGGAGACTTTCTATTAAAATGTTCTTCCATCTCCAACGAATTTTAAAGGGGAATTCGTAAACAGACACAATAAAATTGTCTTCGCCCTACCATCACTCTCTTTCTCTTTGGGTTCGTCAAACCTATACTTTTGAATTACCCCTTTAGGATTCAGATTCACGCTTCAGAGGTATGCACATAGTTATTAAAGGTCTTACAAAGACACAATTTTTCCCATCCTTCATAATTGGGCCTTCATTATTGCTCTGTCTTACCTTCTTAGAAATTGAGAGGACTCAATTAGAGTAGAATACTTCCATTATTTTGCATTCTACCTGCACTGAGAATTCTGCCACCCTGCAAAGTCATTCTTTTGAACTTCTGACATTAACAGATTCTTTATGGATTACAATGTTCAACACTATTCTTTTAAAGTTGCTTTATACACACAGCATTCTGCACTCCAGGTTTTCCTTTAGAAATATATAGCAGAGCTGTGGTATAAATAGTGTTTTTTGAAAGGTATTCAACATCTCTACCTCTGATTTTCCGAACCAGAAATACATTATCTTACAGTCCTCTTGAAGCTATCCTTTCCTAAAGTGTTAAATTAATCCATTGAGCTCTGAACAATGTAGTGAGAAATCTAAAGAAGATGAAACTTGGAGGTACATAAGCGGACTCCCACTCATATAATACAGCTTCTCTCTCTTATACAATCCCTCAGAATTTGCTAGTTAGTCCCTAAATCATCCATTACAGGTTTTGAAAGTGCTGTAAACATCAGTGGGGATTGAAAATTACAATCCTTGTTTCTGCTAACCGAAGCTTTTTGCTGGAAGGGATTAATTAGTTAATACTCCTAATTTAGAGGTGTCTGTCATCTGCTACAAAAGGATGAAATGAAGAGCAACATATTATTTTCTTCTCTCTCTCTCTCTCTCTCTCTTTTTTCTCTCTCCTCTCCCTCTCTCTCACTTACTCACATTCACACACACACACACACACACACACACACAAATATCACTGCTATAATAAATTTCCAACTGTTTAGTTTTGACATCTATTGCTTTTTTTTCTGAGGCCCCAGTGCCTTTTAGAGATAGGCAAAAGGCAGCTTCTCAACCGCCCTATGAGAATTTTGATGTGAAGTGTCAGTAAGGAATGCTTTTGCTGGGAAAAAGAAAACT
>JANHFL010007921.1:297623-308625 GCA_032468155.1 Oxyrhabdium leporinum
CTCCCTCCATCCATCCATCCGTCAATCCATCATGCTTTGTTTGCATTTCTTGTTACAAATACATGCCAGAAAGACCCCCTTAGCGCCACTGAAAAACTGCCTCCTGTGAAATTGTACATTTTGTGGTCACTTTATTACTTTAGGTTCAACTCAACAGCAGGCAGATAAACAACCATGAAGTAACTCTTTACATAAGTAGCCTTTTAATCTTAATATACACTGCACCAGTAAGGGGCCCATGGAGAGTTTTAATTCATTGCTTGCACTGCTGGGTGATC
Organism: Oxyrhabdium leporinum; assembly: GCA_032468155.1. Lineage (NCBI taxonomy): Eukaryota > Metazoa > Chordata > Lepidosauria > Squamata > Cyclocoridae > Oxyrhabdium > Oxyrhabdium leporinum. Next base: position 297,902 of record JANHFL010007921.1, read on the forward strand.
ATCAATGCTACAAATTGTAGCCATGTCAACAGCAAACACTGACATAGTGGAGATGTTCCAGTTGATGTACTCTGATTCAAACCTTCTTTAATCTAAGAGCAGGAATAACTCTTTGATTTCCAGGTTTTGATATTGATCCTATGATGGCTCCGCCACAGTAATTGTTCAGTTCAGTAAATCAGTTGCTTATATGTCATACAGGAGGCAGGGTGTTCTAGTCCATATTATTAATACTGTGATTTCTTTGGAGTGATGATAATAAATGAGATTTTTCTGGCGGAATATCAGAAGCTGTCCCAGGAAGATCTTCTCAGCCTTGGCCTAGGTGTGATGCTAGGTGGAGTAGGGCACAAGGGCAATCTTAATGCAGATGGTTGTATCTGAAGGGACACTTGCTAGATGTAGTCTAAGTTAGGTGATGAGCAGAGGCTGCAGAAACAATGCTGAACTGGTCAGAGAGATGAGACACCAGCTGAACCTCCCACTTGAAACGGCAGGACAAGTAAGGAAATATAACGTTCCATTAGCACAAGAGAAGGCAACATTAAAAGCTATCGGCTTGCCATATCAAGCATATTGAGAACTGAGGAATGAATAAAATCCGTAGGAGGATTAACCTTGCCGCTCTAACAAAGTCTTATTGGTACAGCTAAATGAAATAATAAAACTTTCTGGCCACCCACTCAAATTAACATCAGCGCTCTCTCAGCTTCCATCTTTGTGTCTATATTTACAAATGAATAATAATACCAACAACTGGATCAACACTTGAACACCATTGGCATTGACAAATTCGCCATCAGTCAATTGCAAAAGGTGGCTTTACTGGGAACAGCTTCCATCCTGCGACAATATCTATAACAGCATAATCTATACAATTTGACACAAGTGTCTGTCCAGTTTTTTTTAAAAAATCTCCAGTGATGAAGCACCCACAACTTCTGTAAGCAAGTTGTTCCACTGGTTAATATTTCTCATTGTTAGGAAGTTTCTCCTTAATTCCAGGTTGCATCTCTCCTTGATTAGTTTCCATCCATTGTTTCTTGTCCTGTCCTCTAGTGCTTTGGGAAATAAGTGACAGCTCCTGCTATGATGTCATCCATAGTCCTTCTTTTCTCTAGACTGGCCATACCTACTTCCTGCAACAGTTTTTCATATGTTTTTGTCTCCAGGTCCTTAATCATCTCAGTTGCTCTTCTCTACGCTTTTTCCAAAGTCTCAATATCTTTTTTCCCAAAATTGGATGCAGTATTCCAGGTGTGGTCTTACTAAGGATTTATAAAGTGGTATTAATATTTCATGTGATTTTGATTCTTTGCCTCTGTTTATACAACCAAGGATTGTAGCAGCTTTTTTAGCTGCTGCGGCATATTGCTGGCTCATGTTTAAGTGATGGTCCACTAGGACTCCAAGGTTCCTCTCACAATGACCACGTTTTTGAGCCACGTTTTGCCTAATCTGTATTTGTACCTTTGATTTTTTTCTGTCTAGTCATAAAACCTTGCTTTTCTCCACATTAAATTTTATTTTGTTGAATTTTGTTCAAGTCTGTCAAGATCTTTTTGCATCCTGAGATTGTCTTCTTGGGTGTTGGCTATTCTTGCCAGCTTAGTGTCATCTCCAAATTCCCCTTCTATTCCTTCATCTAAGTCATTTATGAAGATATTGACGAGTACTGGGTCTAAGATGGAACCCTTTGTTTGTATCCCATTGTTTACTTCCTTCCATATAGATGTAGTACCATTAAGGACTACTCATTGGGTACAGTTTGTCAGCCACTTACAAATCCATCTGGTGGTGATGCTGTCACATTTTTTAGTTCACCATGAAGTAGGTTGTGGTCCACCTTGTTGAATGACTTGGTATACTACATCCACAGCATTTCGCTGGTCTACTAATTTAGTCACTTTGTCAAAGAATGAAATAAGATTTGTTTGGCATGACCTGTTTTTAACAAACCTGTGCTGGCTACTAGGTATAATTTGATTTGTTTCTAGATGTTCATAGATCTGTTTTTTGGTTATTTTTTTCCACTAACTTCCCAGGTATTGATGTAAGGCTGGTTGGTCTGTAGCTTCCAGGTTTTTTTCTTCTTTTCTTTTTTGAAGATGGGAACCACATAAGCTCTTTTCCAATCCTCTGGTAGTTCTCTATGATTTTTTAAGTTACGGTGCAATAGTTCTGATATAATATCTGCCAGCTCCTTCAGAACTCTGGGATCTAATACATTAGGCCTCAGTGACTGATATTCAACAAGATCAGACAGGTATTCCAAGATCCCCTTTGGAAGGCTGGACTTTTCTGCACTTTTTCCAAAGTCTTAACATCCTTTTTTGTAATGTGGTAACCAAAACTGGATGCTGTATTCCAGGCGTGGGCTTACTAAAGATTTATAAAGTGGTACTAATACTCCACATGATTTTGATTCTATGCCTCTGTTTACACAACCAAGGATTGTATTAGCTTTCTTGGCTGGTGCTGCACATGCTGGTTCATATTTAAGTGATCATCCACTAGGACTCCAAGGTCCCTCTCACAGTTACTATTTTTGAGCCAGTTTCACCTAATCCGTACTTTTCTTTTGTTTAGAGTTGAAACTAAAACTCACCTGGTACTTTTTTCAACTTGTCATTCTGAAGGTCTCTAATTTCTGAGAGTAATTAAAAAAATGAGGCTTGCAAACTTGTCCTTTAAAAAATTCTGCCATGGTTGCAAGCAAAATAGTTAATTCTTCTGTCTCCCAGTGATCAAACCTGTGGAACACAGCTGTGCTGTGGTCTCATGAGAAGCAGCCATCTGGAGCACTTGTGGGTGATTTCCTATCCTCTCTTTATCCAGAGAGATTCTGAAAAACAGGCTACTGCTAAGTTTTTTGCTCTTTGCTGTGGTTATCAATTCTGCTTTTGCAGAGATGTGTTCATGCCTCTCTCAGAAGTCATCAAAAGCACACTACGTGAAGACAGCTCACAAACTTTTATATTTGAAAATGAAACTGTTTCACATTGTATATCTTTCACCTGCTGATATTATAGTCCATTTGGGTCAAAGTGTTATCATTCTGATTGCTCATTAATTTTAGCATCTCCCCTGCAATTCTAATTCTGAAGTCTAAATTATAGCCATTCTACACTGGGAATATCTGATTTTTGCTATGAATTCATCCCATATTTTCCAAAGAATTCTACTTACTTGAAAAGAAAATATTTTTTTCTTCCCTCAAAAATTTATCTTTTAAAAACAGAAGGGACCCATTAGATTTGCTGAGAAGGCAGTAGTGGGAGTTGACAAGTTTTTTCTACCCAATCTTCTATATTGAGAGAGCTTTTTTAAAAGCTTTTTTGGCTCTCTCTTTATATACAGTAACTTACCTTGCTGGTATTGGTGGGGGTATGGTTTTCTTCTTAGTAGTTCCTTGATTAGAGAACACCCCCCCCTTGACTGTTTGCCTGGTGTAAATCCTTGCTTATCTGCATATTAGTTACTGAAGAGGATGTGTTCTTGTCTTTTATTGTCCCTTTTGAATAGTGTGTACATGTGTTTTGTTCCTAGTTATATATGTCTATTTATGGCTGATATGTCTGAGTTCTAACCTGTTCTAACTTGGTTTAGGATGCTCACAGTTTCCCAGTTGAAACTATGGTTGAATCTATTCATGTATTGTGAGATTAAGGTGTTTTCATTGTGTCTTCTGACTGCTATTTGGTGTTTATGAATGCGCTCTGCTAGTCGTTTGCCTATCTGTCCTACATGGTGGCTGTTACAGTCCTTCTCTAGTAGTTTCTTTTTATTATGATGAAAATGTTATCTACATATCGGATCCATAATTTTAGTTGTGTGCACGAGAATGCTATAGTTTCTAGACTCTACATCACAATTTCTTCTATGAGTCCTGACAGTGGTGATCCTATGAGTGTTCCTCTGATTTGTTGGTATATTTGTGCATCAAACTGAAAGTAGGTACTGAGGCAGAGGTTAATGAAGTCCACGATAATAGGTAGTTCAATCTTATTGCATATGGATAGGTTGGCTGTTTGTGTAATACTGTTCCATGGATTCTTTCACAAGATTAGGTTCTATGAAAGTAAAGAATACTCTGACATCAAACAAAACCATAATTTTATCTTTTTCTGGTTTTATCTTTGGTTTTCTGGAGGCACTTTAATGGAGACCGATAGAGTATACGCTTCCTTTTGTGAAATGTCCAAACTCTTTTGTAAGTTCTTTGTTTATTTTGTATGTCACAATCCTTGATAATGGTACCATTAGACAAAAATGTATGTCAGGCTTGTGTATTTATGGGCATCTGTAGAAGCATGGAAGGATCGATCTGCAATGCAGGCGGTCTATTGCTCTCAGAATGGGAAAGGATACCTGGACAATGCCAAAATGGACACTTCACCTTTCCTTAGGATCAAAAGATACCTTGTGTCCTTCTCCCTGTTGAGCCACACCTTGCCATGGTTTCAGACAGCACAGAATGGGTCTTCAAAGAAATGATGGAAGAACTTCTCCACCATACTGCCCTTGAATGGGCTGGTACACCTGAGTCATCACTATTCTACATGCCATGAACTTTAATCCAGGAGGGGGCGGGCCCCTTGGGTTCATGCAAACTCTAAATTGCTTTTAGAGCAGAATATCCACAAGGGGTGTAAAAAATATTAAGATGGCACTGCACTTCTTTTTCAACATGCAAGGATCACCCTCTCTTAGATGCCATGGATGCACAGTTTTTGTAACTTGTGACTCAACATCCATGGTTTTCTCTGACCGCTCAAACTGTATCTCAAGTCTACTCTCACAGTCCAACCCCACCCCACCCCACCCCACCCCACCACAGGACATTTCAGGCAATAGGACATCCATAAAAGTGGTAGCCACTCCATATCAGTTCAGTCTAATTGTAAAAAAGAGTAACTTTGATGGTCAGGCATACATGCGATTGGATCCCTTATTTAGGGAATATATATATACTAGGCTTTCCTACATGGATTTTACTTATAGCCCATCCTTCACTGAGGAGCAGTGTGTATAGATTTCTGCTCCTATTTTTCACCAGAACAACCCATGAGCTGGCTTTTCTAAGCAAAAGTAACTAACTAACTCAAAGTCCCCAGGTGAGGTGCTGGCTGAAGGCTGATTAAACCTTCTGGGAGTTCAAGTCCACACATCTTAAAGTTAAAACATTGCCCTACATTATGCTGCCTTTATTTACTCCAGAATTGGTTTATGAGCCACAATTGAAGTAATGTCTAGAACAGAGGAGAGGAAGTTTGAATCTATGAAGTTCAGAGCTGCAAATATTGAGTTACATCACTACTTGCAACATCCTCTTATCTTTCTTCTTAGGCAGCACTTCTTCCATTTTGATATTCAGGAGCCCCAGTAGAAACTTGACTGATTTATTACTGAGACAACTTATTAGCCTCTTGTGAAGGAGTCAGTATCTCTTTAAAAACAATGCCAATGTTTGTGTGATTCCTTTCAACAATGGCCACATGATAACAGCCACAAGTTTATTCCATCATGGCTCCATGTTAGCTGGCACATTTCAAAGCAAAAGTTATATAAAAAATTGCATTTTTGCATTCAAGAAACCTTGAATGGTTTTTGCATGTTTTCTTCGAGTATCCCTATTTTTGCAAATGATTTCTTCTTAGCTGGGTTGCCCTTAATAGACTTTTAAAAATCCCCTTTTCTCTAATGTACTTTTTTTAAAAAAAATCAGAGAATGGCTTATAAAATTCAAGGAATTGTAAAATTCTGAGAAGTGCAAAGGCCAATTGTATCTCAGTTAATTTGGAAAGTGTGACTTAGGTCAGTTTTTATTAAAACGCAAACCTTTTCCAGCCTTGTTTTTAATATGAACGCCTTAGGATCACAACCCTTCCCCAACATACGAATACCAATGTTCATCCACCATATAAAATGCCAGCTCCCACACCAAACCAAAAGACTCAAATTGATTCCTGGCACTGAAGAATTCCAAAATAAACTCACCTTGTAATGAATAAACAATTAAAGGAGATAATCGGGATAATCAACCAGCCTGCAGGAACATTAAAGGAACTCACCTCCATTCCCAGCCACGTTAATCAGGCTCAAACTATTTTCCCTCTTGCTGCAAATCACCAGAGTTTTCAACTAACAAGAATGGGTTGCACTACTTGATCCGACAACCCCCGTAAGAGAGGCACTTAGCATAACATTACCATCATTACATCCCCAGGTTAAAGGCAATGAAACTCCAGGAGTGGCAAAGTCAAATCAGTTCAATTGTCTGATTGTTCACGCTCACCAAGTAGGAAGGCCGGCAGGGTTCCGGCATAAAACTTTGGGGTTTTATCAAAGAGCTCCTTTAAGGTAATTCATTGCCCTCTGCAGTCACTTTAAATCAGACAGAATGGAAGGGTCACGACGAACGTGGCTCTCTCTATTTCTTGGAAAGCTGTGGAGCAGATAGCCAGCTGCTAGGCCAGATGTCAAAGGTGCATTCGGAGTATTTGCTTTGGATCCAGCCTGCTCTGGTGAAGCCTTTTGGAGTTGGCTCGAAGTCCTCCAAATAATAAAAGATAGTGATTAATGAAGCAGCACAACTTAATACCGCAGGATCACTCCTGTTCCTTCTCCCAGGCGCTTCCCCGTCCACAAAGCACTTCTTTTACTTACCAGCAGGGACACGTAAAAATGTTAATCATCAATCTGTGGGCCATTAACGAAGTTGCTTTTCCTCTCACAACTTGGAAAAAAACCAGGGGGAGAAACCATAATAGGTTTGCTTAACAGAGCTCTTCAGATAATGGAAAATGTGCAGAGGGAGCCCTGGTGGAGTCAACAAGGGAGGAGGGCACATTTATCCAGCTTTCCCAGAGGACCTGGTAATTCAAAACTCTGGGCCTTGAAACTCAAGTCAAAGATTCAGTTCCATCAGTCTGGGTCACTTAATAAAACCCTGGATTTTCTACCCATGGAATAGAGAGAACTATATCGGTGCCATCTGGGATTAACTGGCAACCCTAATGGCTGCTACTTGGCTTTATAGGTGTCATCTCTTTATATGGGGTCCATATACCTTTCTAAGCAGCAGCAGTCCTCTGGTGAGCCTTACAGCTTAGCTGCTGAAGTTCTTCAACTGAAGATGAGAGGCATGAAAACATTGGACATGTATATGACCAAGTATGAGCTTTGGTTTCTCTCACTCAGTTGAGAACTTGAAATAATAAAGATGCAGCTTTACAGCACAATAGTCCTTTCCCCCTCTTTTGATTCATAAGCTCCCTCAGGATTTTCACAGTCCTCTCCTTGTTTTAATTGTGGGGTAATTCAACCATTCATAGTTTTCTCCTGATAGCACAAAAGGAATAGCTTCAGGATGGAAGAATCCAATGAAATGAAATTGTCTAAAGGTCAATTTCGAGATCCAGGTCATGATCTCACTCTCTTAATGTGATCTTTGATCTAAAACATATCTTGTGACACTGGGATGCTGTCATGCATAAGTTTGCAAACTCTTTTGGTTTATTTCTCTTTTATAATTTGTGCAAACAATGGACTAATGAGTTGGATAATCTACAGCAATTTGATGACACTGCAGAGGAACATTAAAAGACAGTATTCACTAAAGAAAAGGCATTTTCGAGAGTCATGTGGAGTTTTATTGATTTCAAGGAAATTAAAACTTAGCATAATTTTATGCAAGTACAGGATCCCTCCCCAAATCTTTCCTGACCAATCCATCATCTTACAGCAGGGGTATCAAACTCGCATCATCACGATGGTGTCACGTGACGTATCGGGACTTTTTCCCCCTTTGCTAAACCAGGTGTGGGCATGGTCAGCGTGTGACGCATCCTGCCCGTGGGTCCCAAGTCTTACAGGCATTTAATACAACTTATGTGCAATTCTTTAAACTATATACTGTATGATATATGTAGCATATTAAATTAGTATTTTGATTAAATAAGCATTATATTAAATATTAACCCTGGGCATTAAAAAAATATAGCCAAGAAAAGTTTTATGACAAGTTATTTCACTTTTATTTATTTATTTATTTATTTTTTATTTTATTTAATTTATATACCGCCCCATTCCGAGGACTCGGGGCGGTTCACACAAAAATATAAAAATATAAAAATCCTCTAAAACCCCGTTTACCCCCCAAAAATTAAAAACTTAGGGTGTGTTTTTTTTAAAAAACTCCGTTCACATTATTAAAATCTATGAGACAGGGTGGCAATGAAGCACCGTATATGAGAGACTCCACTACTGTATCTGGATGGTCTCCATTGAAAGAATTACACTATCCAATTTATGATTATTGAAAAGTTTCTAAATAATATGCAGGAAGTATATTACTCATTTATTTAACATATGCTTCCGATCTCTCCCAGAGGTGATTGTAGGCAGCTTACAACCAATAAAAGCAACAAGGAAAAGCATTCAAGCATTAAAATAATATTAACACTAAAATTGAGTTACAATATGATGGCAAGGAAAGGAGCAAGATCTACACAAGGAGGAGGTGAGTTGTTATCACAGGCCATTAACCACCTGACATACCCCATCAGAGCCCAGGCCAATCGGCAAAACCAGCTCTTCAGGCCCTTTCATAAGACCAAAAGGGTGGGTATGGGTCTCACCTTGGGGGGGGGGGCAATGGTGTTCCAGAATGTGGCAGCCACTGCCGAAAAGGCTCTTACCCTGACCCCACCAGCTGCAATTCCTTGAATAAAGGAGTCCAAAGGATGCCCCCTATGCTGGGATAGGTGAGGCAGGCCAATCCCACTGGGGTGAGATGATTCTTCAAATAAATACAATACCTTGCATTTGCTGTTTCTAATTAATATCCAGCTAGCAAACGAATCTCCTGTTCATCATTTCACTTCAGTGAGAAGATCCTAATTTTATGCAAATTATTGTCCCTTTCCCTCTTTTTCTATGTGCTATTATTTAAGCTTCATTGTCTTTGGTATTTTATTGTTTCTCTTCACGCTCAGTACTTTTTTTATGCCACTCGGAATCTCTTTATGCCTCTAAATATGTCACAAGCCAAAATTGTCTTGCGGTTTGCCACAAAGTTTGTATTTTTTTTTAATGGGAGTTCCTGGTAGTTGTGATTTGTGATTTGAACAACTCTATGTTTCTATCTCCTTTCTGACTGAATACATGGGACTACTTAAAGCTAAAACAAATGGGGGTGGGGTAGTTTACATTCTCTACTTTCTCTTTTTTTAAAAACAAACCAAGTTGGACTTCCTTTGCCTCTTGTGAGATTGTGTTATCTCTCAAGGTAGAAGGATGAAACATGGTTGACTCCCATAGTTTCAAAACTGCAATATTACAAGATCAGGAGATGCTGTTGCAGAATTTACTTCATTTTTTTTACTTCATTTTACTTCAATTTTTTTACTTTCATTTTACTTCAATTTTCCAGAAAACTGTATCTGTTCGTGGGAATCCAGGAATAGGGGGAAGATAGCGGAGAAGTGCACCCTGGCAGTGAGAGCTACCAAGCGCTACCCCAAAGGGCAGGAGGTGAGCAGGATATGAAGATCCAGAACCCTATAAGAGATACTATTTGAGACTCTCATCCTTCTAACCCCTGGGCTTAGCTTTTCAAAGACTACACCAAATCTTGTGATTAGGTTATTTTATAATGTAATAAAGGTATTCTTATCGCTGTGTAAAATGCTATGAACTGTTTCTCTAATCTTGGTGAAACTGCTGGGGAAGAAAACGCTTAGAGACCCTTGTTAAAAATGTGTGTGCCACATTGTGTCAGCTCCTATTAAAATGATTGTTCTGTAACACACCTGTACATGGGGAATCTGTTTAGGTGCTCCCGAAAGTTAATGGGCTGTCAAATCTGAAGTCAAAGAAAGTGCAACACCTCAGCTCTATGGCAATGCGCGGAGAAAGTGACCTCGAGCACGGCTATTTAAAGGCAGGCAGACTGAAATAATTAGAATCACACAGAGAGAGAATCTTAAGTGGTAACAATCAAAGGAGCACAATGGTGCTAACAAAATCAAGAAGCCTGACCAAAAAAAAATATAAAAAAAAATATTAAAAAAATAGCAGCTCAGCTGGGATTTTGAATTGGAATCTGGATCTAAACTTCTCTAAAGTCCTTTGTATTAACTCAGACTCTTCATTCGAGGCTGATGTGCTCAGAAAATACTTGAGCTTTCAGAACGACCTTGGCTTCACCCACTCGGTCGGTGCAGTAACTCTTTCAGCTTCTTTCTTTTGTATAATTTGCAGTTATTTATAATAACTTTTGCCATTCTTGGAGAAATCGGAAAGCAAAAGATTAAACGTAAAATACTTCTTGCAAATTATAGCCCAGAGTAATGCAACTCTGTCAAAGCTTTTAATTTAAAAAAAAAAAAAAAGTGCAATCCACAAAAGATATATGAAAAGTGTTCGTATAAATCAAAAGGATGCAGTGGTGACAGGTTCTCTCTTTCCCACTGTCTCTATTTATGCTTTTCTGCTACACTGTATTCCAACTCAAACTCAAGGCCCACAGGCTGGATCTGGCCCGCAGGGTGCTTTAGATCTGGTCCTTGGGGCTACCCTGGAAAGAGCAAAGGACTGGCCCATGGTGCCTCTGCCAGCGAAAACAAACTCCCAATCTTTGTTTTCGGCTGGGACGGCCTCCTGCAACCCTCTGCCAGCAAAATGGAGCTCGGGAGGGCCATGTGTGGTCCTCCTGAGCT
>JANHFL010007922.1:0-14855 GCA_032468155.1 Oxyrhabdium leporinum
GAGATTTTGGTTCCCACTTCCCTACAACGTCCACCATCTTGGAGGTGACCTTCTCTGCCTCCCTGTGAACGGAGAGACAGCGTCTGCTTCAAGGTCGTGACAGCCACACGGATTGGAGTCCGGGTCCTTCCCCCCACCGGCCCCTTTTTCCTCGCTGAGCTTCTCCCTCCAGGAGTCTTGGACTACGACCCTTTTCCTCGGCTCCTCCAAACCCTGCAAAACTTGGCTTCTGCCTCTGGAAGGAAGAAGGGCTGCCACAAGATAAATTTGGGGAGAGGTGGTGAGAGATTTGAGCGCCTGAAGTGCTTTTAAATTGCTGCTTAAACAGATGTAACAATCTTGTTTGACAACCCAACCATAAAAACCTCCTTAATAACGCTGCTCGTTTGTATTCCAGATTGGATTAATAGATATAAATATTTCAGGGATTAAACAGGCTCTCCCTGCCGGCAAGAGCAAATCTTCACAGGATGCATGGAAACGGTACAGGAACCCTGCCGACAGACATTCCAGCACTTTCAGGGGTTGCGTTCTTCGAGCAGGATTCCTTCAAGGCAAAAACGCTGCAAATTCAAGATTGTCCCTGAGCTGCATCACAGGATTCGAACAGGCTGCATTTCTTCTTCTTCTGGAGAGAGACGCAAGCTACCGGTGACTTTACAGGGGAGGATATTTGTCCTGCCGTTTGGCCCGGAGCCGGGATGGGCCATTTTGTGTCTCCGTCCCTCCACTCACCCCCAACCCTCCGTTGCTACCGAATGGCCGGATGGTGATGATGAAACGGAGCTGCCAATACTCTTGGCCAATCCAGAGTCTCAACCTTTGCAGCTGTAGGCCCCACCTGGTTCCCAGGGCCAAATCTGCTCACCGTGGATGCGTTTAGACCTTTGCAGGTTGATGAGAGGCAGCAAGTTTTCTCTATGCCTACTCTGCCTCTGAAGACACTGCACGCGCAGGGGGCCACGGATGGTCTCTGCCCCAATTTGGGGCCTTGCATCCCTCCCATTTTCAGCATCTGTTGTTGAATTTTTCCTTTCTGAATTCTGAGACGATCTGCAATCGGTAATTGCTCGCTTTCCTTGCATTGATGGCCGTCTTTGCGTAGGGCAGCCGGCAAGAGCAGGCGCCACATTTTTAAGGGGTTAATTCTTTATTTCTGCTGCCTCTCCTTCCTTCCTTCCCTCCCTGGCTCTGCCTTCCCCACAACCTTGGAGGCAGCCGGGAGGGTCAGGCTGTTGACCTGATGGCGAATCCCATCCGCCAGTCTGAGGCGCTTTCTTTGCTCATTCAGCGCCAGCCTCGGAATCGCTGGCTGAGTTAACATTACATGTGTAGCCCCTTTCATCTGCCAAACGTTGCATCTCGGGCTCCATCGGCCTCTGGATAATAGAAGCCCGGGTTTGATTCTCTCTCTGATCTCGCCTCAAACGTCGCTCTGTCAATTTGCTTTCTAAGGAGGCACCGCCATGACCCAGTGGGAATACGTGTCTTTAATTTGTCCTTTCACCTTCTCTTACACACTTAGAACATCCGATTCCGTCTCTCCCACTCAGCTCGTCTGCACGAAAATGAAACAATCCTCCCCATTGCTCGAGTTTGTGCGGTTGATATTTTCAGGCAATTTGTTGTTGCAGACTAGATCAGAACCAATGCCTTCTCTTTTTTTTTAGTTTTGTTTTGCTTATGCAAGGATTCTGTGTCAAAGCAATGTTGCCTTGTCTCTACTTGAATCTGCCAGGCAGGAAAGAGATTTGTAGAGCTCTCCAGAAGAGCTGAAGAGCTGGCTTGGATAGCAATAGGCGCTGTGCAGGAGGCCCTCGAAGCCTGGCTCCTCAGAGCCATGAGTGGGCCCCGCCGTTAGCTATCATCCCAGCCGCCCCACTTAAATCTCTCCCGAACGGTGGGAGGCGTTTAGCCAGCTTTAGCCAGCTTCGGGGAACGGTCTTCTCTCCTTCTAACAACTCCCTTCAGGAGAGGCGTTTGAGGTGCCTCTGAAAAAGAAAGGGAAGGTATTATGTACACAAGAATGTGAAATCACAGCACCCAGAGCAAGACTCTCCGATATAACAGAAATGGGCTTTGGAGTCCTTCTGAGGAGGACCCAGCAGCCGGCCTTGCCCTCAGCTGGCTTCTAAGGAGGTGAAGCAGCCACAGGGACCATCTTCCGGGCAGCCCTTTGGGCCGGGTGTGACCTTCTCATCAGCAGCGGCTACTAAGCCTCAGGCCTTCTCATCTCCCAGGCTGCTACCACAAAATGGAGACGGCCAAAATATCCGAAGCGGCCGTTTGTGTGCGAAGGCCAAGGCTGCCTTTCCAAGTGCTGCCATTGCCTTGGCACCTGCCAACTGACCTGCCTGGAGCAGAGCGGGCCTTCCCTTCCGAGAAGGAAGCAAATCTCTCCGCCTTCCTTTTCACAATGGCGTCTCACGAGCTGCTTAGTCCATCATAGGTAGACTTGGAAGCTTAACAGCTTGTCTTCTCCCACCAATTACGCCTGAGAAATGGGATCGCCCAGGGACTCCTATCGAATTGTTATCAAAAACATTTCAATTCAGATTTTGACAGCTTCTGCGGGAACGAGTTTCTTCAGGCCAGAGTAGAGACCAGAGAATTGGACTCCATAACTTTCCACTCAAGGTATGGATTTCCTGTCAGGCAAAATAAATCCATGCCTGAATTCATCTACAATTAAAGCATCTGGATCGCCTTTCGCATCTCTTCGTTCTTCGGTTTGGATTGCGAGCACAGAAAGGGAGATTCAGCAAGGTACTGGGGTATCGAGACCACTCCGTTTTTTGAGAATTAGTTTCTTCAGAAGGGCTAACATTGCCATGATGCTTCCTTCAAACCGATACTGTTTGGGGGGTGTTTAAAAAGTCGCTTTGCAAGGGATGGATCACAAGCGCAGATGCCCCGTGCCAGCTTCCTCAGCCTTCGCTTAACGTGTCGCTTTCCAGGAAAGGCGTGGCACGAAGATCTCAAAGGAGGCTCGAAGTTGAGCAGGCTTCTAAATCTCTTCGTGATCTCAGCTTCCAGAGACAAGGGAATCACACAAGGGCTGGGCCTGGATTCGCACTGTCCTATTGAGTGAATGATATATAACCTTGGTCCAGGCAAGGGTCAGGTCCCGTTTGGCTTGATACGATGCAGGGATGGCATCTAGGATGCTTTTTGAATTCTTTGGTGAGGTGTGACGGTACAGTGGGCAGGTCCCACCCACAGCTTGCCGGTCTTGCCCGGGGCTTTTCTGCCTGCAGGCGTGTTCAGACACTGCAGGCACTGAGATTTGGTCTGCTGATATGCAGCGGGGTGTGCGGATGGCCTCGGGAGACAGGAGGAAGAACCGCAGGCTGGGCGATTGACTAAAGGATGCCTCAACCCCACCGAAGGAGGCGAGAGGTGGGACGCATCTCCAATGGGACCCTTCCCGGTTCGGTAAAAGGAGAGGAGGAGAGAAAGTCTAACCCTGCCAGGTAGTCCAGACAAGAAACCCAACAACGAATCCTAGCTGTATTTTTGTTGTAAGGTCCTCAGAACCTCGCAAGACTGTCCAAAAGAGATGGACGTCCAGTGAATTGCTCAAGTATCGCTTTTCCGTTTGTCTCCAAGCTGGATAGGAGAGCCTTGAAAAGCACCGGCAAAAACCCTGAAGTTGTCACCAGCAGAAACACCTGGTTTGCTAGCTCCAAGTAACCAAGGCAGGAGAGTTCTAATTATCTAGGGAAGTGCTAATTATCTAAGGTATTTAAACTATAAATATAGGAAGCTGGGGCCGGCTTTTTACATTTCCTCCCTACGCAAAAAAACTCTCTCTAATCCGTCCTCTCCCTCTTTCTCTTTCCTCCCCGCTGTCCAAACGCTCCACCTTCTAAACGAAACCTGGATTCCACAACCTTATTCTTATTCCCAATTCCTTCCTAAGAAATACATTTCAGGATAAGTGGCAACAACAACGAAAGGTCCTGCCCCCCTCCCCTCTCCATCTCCTGCCAAGTTTGTTGGCAAAAACTCTTACGGCCCCGGTTCAAGGTTAGCCTCCTCTCTATCTTCCAGGAAGCTGCCGGTGTCTGTTTGCAGTTGCCCCCTTCCCAACCCCTGAGAGGGGAACTGGAGGTACCAGTGCGAAAGAGCTCCGGCCCCGGCCCCAATCATCATCCCGGTGCGAATGACAGTTGCAAGCCCCTGGCTTGGCAGGGAGGGTCACCACCCTTCACCTTGGGCTCTTTCACACGTGATCTGTGGAGATCCAGCGATGATCCACCCTCCAAATGCAGATAAAACCGCAGCAAAGGAAAGAAACCGGAGGAATAAAAACGCCCGCTCGCCCGCCCAGCATTTTGCCTTGATCTTGCCTTATTGTGCTTTTGCAGAGCCATTTCATTTCCTATTCCTGTCAAACAGGGAATAACTCCGGGGATCATGCTTGCTCAGTGCTGCGGCTTTACAGCTTGGGGGGAAAAAAAGAACCCAACTGCAAAAGGGAAGTTCGGCTTCCTTCAAGTCGGTTCCCTGTGGGTTGCCAGGGTACAAAGGGCCCATAGGACACAAAGGTCAGATCGGATTTAATCATCCCCATTCCCAACATTCATCAGTTAGCAGAACAGGCGAGCTGAGCTGGCTTGGATTGGAGAAGACTCACCAAATACAAATAATAATTCCAAATACAAACGGATAAAATGTTGGCGCAGAGCACACAGGATTGAACTGTGGCTGCAAAGGAAGGAAGTATGGAACATCGATGTGGCAATTCCCCTGGAACAGAAGACAAAAAATTGGAGAACATCACCAAAAATCAAGACCTGAAAATCAAACTTGAACGATCATGGCAGGAACTGGCCGTGGTGGTCCCAGCGGTTATCGGCTCACTGGGTGCCATACCAAAAAATCTTGGACGGCACTTAGAAAATCTGGGCATTGACAACATTTCCATCTGTCAGTTGCAAAAGGCAGCCCTGCTTGGATCAGCCCATCGAGCAAGCCAGTAATTACGACATGCTCGGTTCTTGGGAGGAACCTGATGCAAATGGAGGCCGACATCCACCTCTGCTTTCACATTGTGATATATAAGCACAATACTACTTAAGTTATGCAAGAAAATTGCACAGACTTGGCCACAAATTATGATTGCAATAATATATTTTTTTTCTGTAGAACCACCAGCTGGAATTGTAGGAGGAGAGCTGGATTAATTTATGATGCAAACTATTGCGGAGAAACCTGGTAACACCTTTTCTGGCTAGCAAAATGTATTAAAAGGCAGCAGCGTTTGTGAGTTGCAGCTTCTTCAGATGCATGGAGTGGCTTGACGGATGTCTGATGAAGTGAATTGTTCAGATGGAAACTCTTAACTCCAGGAACTGTAATCCCATTACCTGTGGCTGAATCTGGCATCTTAAACTGCAAAATACTGGATGTGACACGTAATCCGATGGCATCTTCCCAGCTATATCCAGGTGGGGGCTGGAGTCCTTTGGAAAATGACTAGTCTATAAATCATTAAGGCAGTAAACAATTAGTGTTTTGAACCGCAGAAAGAGCTGAGCCATCTTCGAAGTCTGGGCAGCCACATATAAGATGGACGTGTGAAGGAAAAAGGGCTTGGGGTAAAGTGACAATTAGGGGCCCATGAGGGAGTCAAGTTGGCTGATGGCATGAATAACCTTGATAAGCAACTACTTTGGGATTTGGGGTTCAAAAATAGCAAGAGCACTTAGACTTAAATACCGCTTCATAGTGCTTTACCGCACTTTCTGGGCGGTTTACAATGTCAGCATCTGGATCCTCATTTTACCAACCTCGGAAGGACGGCAGGCTGAGTCAACCTTAAGCCGGTCAGGATCGAACTCCTGGCAGTCGGCAGAGTCAGCCTGCAATAATTCTGCATTCTAACCACTGCACCCTCACAGCTCAATGAAGTTAGTGCTACGGAGTTGGTTCTTTTCTTGGAGGTTGACGTGAGGCCTACTGTCCATTTGCAGGGGAGGCCATAAAGCCCACCTTGGTCTAGCATCAGATCTCAATTTAGATCATCCCAAAAGGGTGAAATAGCTCCGTGGTCTGAACGGTGTCCACTTACGTTGGTCTTGCTCTTCCTTCAACGCTGTACTCTGTACAGGGGCATTTATTTTGGGATGTTCCTCCGTGGAGCCGCCTGAAGCGACGGACTTCTCCCCCCCCCCCTTTCCTTGATCCCCTGAGCAGCGTTCTGCAAGGCTCGTATTAAGGGCGAGGAAGAGGATTCGTAGCAAAGCTCTCCCGATTGGGAAGCCTCTCTCCTGATCCTGCACCCCTTGCAATATTCGGAATGCCTCTGGCCCCCTTCTCTCCAAAAGGAAATTAGATTGCTGGAGAAAGTGCCCCCAAGCGCAAGCCCAGAACTCAGGAGGCTTGCACAGAAGTAAGAGAGCAAAAACATCTTGCAGACAATAAAAGAAATACAGCAGTATGATTAGAATTAGGAGGCGCACAGGATATTGCCGGGTACGAACTGACTGTTCCTGAAATCATAATGATCACTAACACATAAATATTATGTAAGATACCAGCATGGATCCTGCTGCTCTCCCTCTTCTGCGGCTACAGGACTAATTACCTTCTCTGTGTGCTGCAGGAGCCCTTCCAGTGAACAAGCTCTCCCCCGCTCTGCCTTGACGCCCCAATTTGCGGCTGCCCCTCCCTAGCCTGTCTCCGGATGGAGGTCCAACCCCTCTCCCCGTTTGTAAGCCAATAGGGCATCTCCAGATCAAAACAGGGACTTCTGGAGCAGCCTTGGGAGGGGAAGCGGAGGAATAAAGGAGAGCTTGAGATTTTGAATTAAAAAGATATATTTGACCTCAGGGAATTCAAGCTGCCTGATAAGAAGTTTTCAAGAGAGGTGGAAAATCTCTCTCCATCTTTGTCAAATAGTCTCCAAAAGAAAATGAAGGGAAGGAAGGAAGGAAGGAAGGAAGGAAGGAAGGAAGGAAGATTTTGTTTTTGCAAGCTGTTCACACATTGGTTGAGCAATCTGGTGCTCCTTGGAGTTTGCACCTCACTTGCCATGGAAAATGTGTGTTGATACACACATGAAATTATGGATCTGGCTGGCAGACAGATATATGCAGGCAAAAACATGACCAGGGTCCTGCCAACTGCAGGCGTGATGCCCTGAGATCTTTCTGAGAGGTGTTTCATGATGGGCTAAAAGCTGCTGCAGCTTTGGGCTCCCTCCTGCTCTGCACTCAAGCTGGGAGGTGGGGAGGAAAGAGAAGGCGCTGAGCAAGCTAAGGGCTGTCTCAGGTTTACGCTATGGATTCCCCACCCCTGCTCTGTGGATCTGTTTGATCTCCTCTTGGAAACCAGAGAGGAAAGTGAGTCCTCACCCAGAATGATTTGAAGTATTTGCACACACACAAGACCCTTCTGTGGATGCCGCTCCTCTGTCTCTGCCTTTTTAAGATCCCCCAGGAAACTGCAAAAGGGCTCCTGCTCAAAGGAGGGCAGAGCAGAGGGCATGCAACAGCCACAGCATCAACCAAGGGCCCTCGGATCATGAAGGGCACAGCGTGGCCCAAAGGGCTGCAGGTCCCCCTGGCTGGGACGACAGAGAGAGAGCAGCATGAAGCAGATCTGTCCCTTGGGGGTGGGGAGGGACTCCCCAAAGACCACAATCTTGCCCCCTTCATGCATTTCCCCCTTCCCTAGGGTAGCTGCATCCCACCCTCTCCGCCTCCTGCCTCGTCCTCACCCACGAGGGGAAAGTTTAGGAGGTTTGACCTTCCCCAAGGAAGATGTGTCAGCATCTGTAACAAGGTAACGCCTGGTGTAAAGGCTGCTTCACAGGTACGGCAAAGCTGGGAGCACTGATGATAATAGCGGGTGTGAGCCATTGTCAGCGCCACCCCCGTGTGCCAAATTGTACGAGTAAGGCATGGTGACACTCAATTAAAATTCCTGGCTCCGGTTCTGTGGTGAGATAGGAAGAGAGGGAAGGGACAGTGGTGCCTTTTAAAGACCATCTTTGCCCAAGAAAAGTATTCCACGCAAAGTATGGATTTCCAATCTCTCAGCACAGACGGCGACGGAGCCCTGCCCTCATCCCACTGCACCTGGAGAACTAAGCCAGGCACGATAGCACAAAATAGGGCTAAGGAACGAGCCAGTTTCTGGAAACACACCAGAGTAACTTTGCACAGTGATTTGCTTGGATTCCTACTTGGGTGTTTTAGTCCTCATTCCTTGTCTTTGACAAGGAAATAAGCTGCTGCAGTAGCTTATTTCTTTTGTTCCCATTTGCTTTATTCCCATTGCTTTCTGTGGGAAAGCTGTTCTGTTTTCCCCCCCCCATTTCAGGCGTTGTGCTACTTTTTGATAAAGAATCAAAGAACTGCCGGGTTTCAGAGGCATTGAATGAAGGTTCTCCCTTTGGGAAGCAATGAATCAAGGGACACCGCGGAGATTTCCCACAGCTTCCCAGGAAAGTCCAGCTCCTTCTCTCGCTTATGCCTTCGCCGCTTTCTGACCCACTGCCACACTTTGTACAAGATCTCAGAAGATTGTCTGGACTGGAGGGTCTCTGGGTCAGGACAATTTGGAAAGAGATACACGTCTCTGTACTATGTAATGGTGGGTATGATTTTACCTGAGGACGAGAAGACCCCAAATATTTCTTGGAGCTTCAGGACCAAACAAATCCTTGCTGAGGCCACCGCCCTCTTCAACAAATGTTATTCCCGTGTGCCTGTTTGCACAATGCACTTACTGACGACCCGAGAGCCCTTGTCCTAGGCACGAGAGCGTAAAGTTTGACTTTTCAAAATCCAAACTTCCCCTGGGGGTGGAGGAGACGGGGAGATGAGATGCCCCATCCTCTTCCCTTGTGCTGTTTTCCCAGCCTAAATTTCCCCCTGCTCCCGTCTCTGCCATTGGCGAGTCCCTCCGAGCATCTTTCTTTCTCTGGACAGGGACCAAGATGTCTCTTGCTGCCTGGTGTTATCTTAATGTTCTGCCTGAGACTTATTAATAGGGAATGGAGAAAGGACAAGATCATTTTCCATATCATAACCACTTGGCAGAGAGCCATAAAATAAAGGGGAGGTAAAAAACCCAGATACAGTCCCCATCGTTTATTGCCTGGCAAAGTCTGTCAAGGGAAGGTCATCTGAGATTTCTCACCCATCAATCCAGGAAGGTGATAAATGTGTCACTCGCCACCGTCTTAATCTGGGCACCGGGAGGAGGGGGAGCAGGGAGAAGATGCTTCTTCTTTCAATGGAGATTGATTTCCGTGGAGAAGGGATGCAGCAGCTGGGACAGACTCCTTGGCCTTCACCTCCTATGATGGGGGAGACGGCCTCCTTGAGGATGCCCCCAAACCTGTTGATTACCCACTCCATCCACTCGGTGTTACTGTTACCCTTCCAATGTTCCTCCTTCCCCCAATTTGTCATCTTCTGTTTCATCTTCTGAATCACAGAGTTAGAAGTCCCTTGGGAACTCTGTCCTAGCTGGGAATCCTGGTCCAGCCTGCTTGGAAGGGGGCAGCTGGGGATGTGCGTAGTTTGAAGAGGGTGACAGTAGGACTTAAGTGGTATCCTGGATGGACATCTCAGCCAGTGTCGAGGAGAGGCGGAAGGTTCCAGAACATCTGAGGTTGGCAATGGCAGGGTCCTCCTCCAGCTGTTGAAAAAGAGTCTCGAATTTAACGGTGAGGATGCCAAGATGCAGTTGACCAGCTCTATGTACATCCAGCCGAGAATGGCTCTTCCAAGCAACTCCCAGCTGAAGCCAGAGAGCGGCTGCTTCGCGCATGGGGACCCCTGGACCACAGCGCAACAGCCTGGAAACTCCCGGAAGGCTTCTCTGGAAGGAAGCAGCGAAGGCTGTGAAGAGGAATTAAAGACGAGCCTGACGTCCGGGGGTTGCGTCTGCTGTTTGGAGAGCCTCCCTCAATGGCTCATCGCGCTCTCAGAGTCAAGGATCAAGAGGTGGGATGTCCAGGAGCCCGAAGCATCGTGCAGAGGGTCAGAGGACCTGGGGGGTGAAGGCCAGGAACGGCCATGCCGAGGCCTGGTGGCTTCAGTTCTCTGCTACGCAAGACGAAACGTGGGATGTAATTCACCCTGGGACCTGTTTAACCAGCAGTGGGAGTGAAACCGGCTCTGCAGAACTGGCTGTCCAGTAAAGGGCATAACCCTGCAAGTAGGTGTAGGAGAAGGCTTCTGCTCGGTTTGGCCAGAGCTGTGGGTCTGCTGCTGCTGCTGTGGAAGGACGTCTCATGCGCGCAGGGGCAGGTGGGTTGGGGAGATTGTGCACAGATGCTCCTGAAAATCCGCCCTTCTGGCCCCGATGCTGCCATTAGCGCAAAGCTGGGCTGATCAGACAGCTCTCCAGAGCCAGCTGCTGCTGGAGCCGGCTTTGGGCAACCCTTGGCAGCAGCGTCTGAAGGACTGGGAAGGGAACCCCTCAAGCGCAGGGGCCTCCTCTTGACAGCGGACATCACGGAGAGGAAGCCAACTTAGATCTGGCCGATGTGGTCTCCGGCGAGAGCGGCTTGTAGCATTCAGGCCATCAGAAGCAGAGAGCAAAGGTCTTAGCTGGAGCTGAAGGCTGAGCTGAGAGCCTGCCCTAATCCTGCTCTCCCAACCGCTGCGGGCAAGCCGGGCATCTGTGCCGTGCACCGGCTCTCAGCTGCAAGGGAAAGCACACTGAGAACGGGAGATGGAGTTGAGGAAATCCCTCGAGTTTTAATTCCACCAGCAAAACACTCCCGGGATGTGTGGATGTGGGCGTGCTTTTCTCCCAGCCTAAACCTGGAGACGTAATCCCACTCTTCCCATGTAGTGCCTTGCTTCAAAATGGACACGGCAGGGATTTGTGGGCAGGGGTTGGCAAGGGGGGACGGTAGCATTTGTCTCTTGGAGCCGAAGCAACCAACTGGCTGGTGAGCATCCCTTGAAGGTCCGTATGTCAAAGAGGTTTTGCCTACTCTCCGTGCCGAGTAGAGGCGTGCTAATCCAAGCCTCATTTCAGGGGCGTCTGAGCTTCATCTGGCTTCGGTCCATGGCAAGGATACCTCTCTGCCCCTGGCATCGGCCGAGGGGCCCCACCACGCTTCCCTTCCCAGTCCCCCCATCTTAGTGGATAAGGTTGAGGAACCAGCCAATCAAACAGTCCAGAAATCAGACCGTGACTCAGAAATATCCAAACAAACTGCATTCAGGCTAATTTGCATCTCATAAAAAGGTAAAACACCTGTGTTCTGACAGATGAGCACAATTCAAAGCACACCGACGACGTCTCCCTGAATAGTGACGAAACATTTGCAACCAAATTGCCAAGCTCGGAGCTCAAACCAACAGTTTAACTGTCAACCTGAGCTACTAATATTCAAACAGATTTCAAAGGTTGAGGAACACTTGACTGGACTACAAAGTCAGAAAACCCTCCAAAAACATTGCAGTTCTGGAACAGTGGAATGACTGGCTACATTCATATTGAAGTCGGGGGGGGGGGGAGTGATGTTGTAGATGCCAGGGGCCAAGAATCTTTTGGATTCTTTGCTGAAAACTCACCCAGAACAATTCCTTAGATTTATTTTATTGAAGGACAGTCATATTTCTATTAAAAAACAACAACAGCTGCTTTGATGTATATTTAATCTTTTCCTTTCCCCAAGTCACCTTTCCTGAACAATCCCTCTAATCCCGCTCCGGGGTTCCTGGGCGCTGGACTGGTCCCAGAGCGCAGGGCATCTCCCTCAGCTGGCACCAGCAACCGCTCCCTCCTTAACTCTCGGCGATTTCCTGGCTCTCAAGCCAATGGCAGACAGCTGTGCGAAGCAGCAGAGATAAGATAGTCAAAGGGTTTTTTTATTCCCCTGCAGCTTGGCCCGAACCTCTCCAGAGGGAAACTTGATTAGCAGCTTGTTTTGTTTTTCAGAGTAGAAATGCAGAATTTAGAGCGTTTTTTTTTTGGGGGGGGGAGCATTGCAACAACCCTGACTTTGGGCTGGATTCCCACATCCCCTTAAACCCAATCGCAGCTTAACCAAACGAGGGTGCTGCTCTCCCACCTTGGCTGCCTGTGTTAATCTAGCTTTGTGTCTTGTGTGGGGCGAGGGTCCTTGGCTTTCCAAGGAGTGGACACACCACACAGCACAGCACACCTGCACCCTTTAGTGCCGCAGGCAGCTTCCCTGGTCACAGGTGATTGCTCTGCTCACCTCTGCCCTTCTAGGAGCGTGTCAGGTGATGTTGCCACCTAAGGATGTCTTTAAAACCCAAGTCTGCTAGTCCAAAAATGCTCCCTCCATTTCCCCCCCATCTTCCCAGTTCAGAAAGTCCCCAGGGGCCAAACCCTTGTTGTTTTGAAAAAGCAGCAATCTGCAGTAATTTTAGGTGCTGCAGCTCCTTTACCGAAAACCCTGGGAGAGATTGCTCGTCTCCCTGCTTTCTGAAGAGGGGAGTCAAAGACGGGGGTCCTGCTGTGGCCTTTGCTGGCTCCTAGTTTTTCCTGGGGTGGGCGGGCGTTTGAGGAACAGCAGCGTCTCCCTTAATAAGACCTGCGTGATGTGAGCAGTTTGCATTTTTCTTTGTGGTCTCAGGTCCTTCTCCAGAGAGACCCCCGAAGAGCAACTTCTGAGCAGGAGACGTGGCTTCATGGCCCCGAAAAGCAGGTGCAGGGACGAATTTGACACATGCCGCAGCTGCTCAGGTATATTTTGAACCGTTGATCACATATTGTCAGGCAGTTCTGTTTCTTTCCCTCCTGTCACCGTCTGTCATCTTGCTCTTCGAATTAACTGAAAATGGGTGACTGCGGAGTCTATTCAGGTGCCCCCTGAAAGGAAGAGAATGGAAAAAGATGAGGGGCCCCCAGGTTATAATGTGGGTGTCCAGATACGGTGCCCACTCCGCTCATTTCCACAGGAGCTGTAAAGCCAGCCGAGTCCTTCCGCTTCCTTCCTCTGTTGCCGTTCCGATGCTATCTGATCAAACTTGGATATTTCCGTAGCCTTTTCTTTTGTAAAAGCTGCTATATTTCACTCCGGCACTTTTGATTTATTTTGCCATCTGTTGAGAACAGTCTGTTATCGATAAAGATAATTTCCCATTCTTTTCACATCCCTGAAGGTTTGGCAGGCGGTCGATAACCTTGACGAGGAGGTGGGAATGGCCCCTTTGGCATATCAATTGCGCTTTCCCAGGTGGCTAGTTGATTGGCTCCTACGTCCACCCCGGTTTTCTAGATGGGCGCAAAAAAGCAGTGGTGGAAGACCTCTTCAGGGAGGTCCAGGGAGACTGTGCCTCCCAGAGGCACATGGAGGTGCTCCGTGTCTCTCTTTAGCTGGTCCCTGGATCCTGGTCCCCAAGCCCTGACCTCCACCTTGGATCGGGAACCATGGTCAGATAGCACCTCGGGTGACCCTGGTTGGTCAAACAGCATGAAGATGAACTTCACTTGGCGAGTCATCCATCTTCCAGCTTCGAGTTTCCCGACAGGCTCCCCCAGTCTCGCTCTCCCCCTCCCCAAATTTTGAAGCCAGCCTTCTTAGACTCCCTGAAACACTCTGGCCCCTTTCGATGTGCTGCATTGGAGGGAGCGGATGGCTGCTGGAGCCAAGATGGTCGGAGGGAGGGAGGGCGGTTGCTTGGAGCAGCTCGCCAGGAGCCGCCTGTCAAAAGGAAGAGGAGCCTGGGGAGGCCGAAGGGGGACCGTGACAGAAGGCGGGTGAGGCCTGCAGGGGGATGGAGGTGAGGAGAGCAGGTGAGCAGCAGAAAGGTAAACAGCTCTGGAGGAACTGGGACTGGAGGAGAGAGCAGAGGCCAGGCCCTGCTCCTCCCAGCTCCGCACTTCCTGCCAGAGGTAAATATGCCAGCACTTGTGTCTTGTGCATGAGGGGGGACTCGGCTGCCTGAACCTGGGGCTGCTTCTCCACCGCCCCACTCCGTGCTTCTTCTCTCAGAGGGGTTGGAGTTTGGGGCCTTCACTCTGTGGGTTCCTGGCTAGAATAACATGGTGGTTGGCTTTGGAGTGAGATGGGAAGCGCTTTTCTTCTGCTCCCTCAAACCTGCAGGCGGATGTTCTCAGGTGGCAGCTTAAGCAAGGTTACATCTTTGGCCCGTTGGATTCTGGGGGGAAGCCTGGTGCTGTAGCTCCCATTGGCGGTTTGAGGAGGCATCTAAGAGGGCATTTGGTTTTCTCTGCTGTGGCAAAGGAGCAGGGACTCTTTCCTTCCTTCTTTCTAAGTACCGCGAGACAAGGCTAGGAACGGGGCACGTCTCTGCCCCTCTTTAGGGAGGAAGGGGCTGCCAGGGAGAAGCCTCCAGGCTTGTTAGCTGCATCCAACACGGTAGCGGTTGGCATATGGAAACACATTTCAGGACTTCTGGCATCTTCTGACTTCTACAGAACCCAGTTCCTGAATAGTCCCCTGGTGTCCTCCAGATGCACTGGGTCTCATCTCCCCACAGTCATCAAGGATTCATGCAGTCCAACATATTCGGAGGACATCAGCTTGAAGACCACCTCTGGTCTTGGAGACCGCTGGCTCTGGTTGATGGAAGTTGTGGCTCCTGAAATCTCAAGGGCAGCATTTTGGGGGAATCTGTTCTATGTGGTCTCAGATCCAACTCTTCAGTGCTAGGGGAGTCGAACACCTATTTCACGAAACCATAGCAAGCCGTGATGGGATTTGTTGAGGTTTATAGCTTGGTGGCTCGTTCAGAAGTTCCAAGGGGTTCCCGGGTGGTGCTGGAAGGTTGCAGCAAGGCCAGGCCAGCTCCCTAACATACGGAATTTTTTTTTTTTTATTTTTACATTTATATACCACCCCATTCCGAAGACTCGGGGCGGTTTACAGCTTATAAGCAATA
>JANHFL010007924.1:0-12053 GCA_032468155.1 Oxyrhabdium leporinum
TTCTTTCTTTCTTTCTTTCTTTCTTTCTTTCTTTCTTTCTTTCTTTCTTTCCTTCCTTCCTTCCTTCCTTCCTTCCTCTTCCTCCTCCTCTTCCTCCTCCTCCTCCTGCTCAGAATTTCTTACTGCCTACAATTCTGATAGAAACCATTTCTACTCTGCCTTAGAAATGCTAGGGACTGAATCATCTATTTGCAGTCTACGACTGCAAATACCTATCTCCTTTATAATTTTGCTACAAAGGGGCCAGACATGCTGAAGCTTTAATCAGACTTTTAATTGTAAATGGGAAATAGAGAAGGCTGATAGCTTAATTCCAATCATTCCCTTAATATTATCATCCCCATCCATTTATAGATCAGCACTTAGCACTTTCATTTTCCTGTGAATTTTGCAGTTCCATTCATGAAGTTATTAAATGGGCCTATTAAAGGCAGAGATTAATTAGCAGGTAATCTATTCTATTGTATCTTCTATTATAATTCAAGATGAAGAAGCAGTTTAAAAACTACTGGAGGTGCAGCAGCATTTCAGTGGCATTTCTCTTCATAGTTTAAGAGGTTACCAGACTAAGGGTAAATAGCTTGTAAACAGAGTGCAAATCCTGGAGTGATCAACATCATCAGTCACTTGTTTAAAGGTTGTCTTAAGTTCAGAAACAGTATTGAAAGGTTTAGAAAGAGTGTGACATGGTGCAAAGATTATGTGACTCATGTTTAAGTACAAATTAATGTGCCTGGGGAACAATATATCAGAACTCAGGGTTAGGCATCCAGAACTTCACTCAGCTGGAGGAGAATAAAAAGCAAAGATTCCCACAATTTGGGCTAAGCTTTTGCTGAGTGTAGTAGTGATGTAGTGATCTTGGCAATGTTATGGAGTTAACTTAAATGGAGAAGAAAATGATCTTTTTTTCAGCTTTCTGAAATAGTCCATAGGTCTCACCATAGTTTTCCCCCATGGAGGAAAACTGACCCTGTTTTCCGACTGAGATCAGCTAAGGTCCACCAGAAGTTGCCATCTTCTTGAACAAGTAAGAATAAAGACTTGCAAACATAGCTAATGGCTCACCTGCAGAAGCAAATAAAGTCTCTTCAGAATCTAAGATTACCTAATTATACAAGGTAGAGGGTGACATTTTCAAATATGCCCAACACCATAATGCAGATTAGAAAAATTACTTTCCATACATTGTAAAACTAAAGACTAAAACATTGAGGTCCAGCATTTCCCATCTATTTTCCTCAGTGATTATTTCCCAAACAAGGGTATTAGGGGTAAACAAATTGTTGTCATGAAAGCCAGGGGTCTCCTAATTTGGCAATTTTAAGACTTGTGGACTTCAGTAATGGCTGGCAGAGAAATTTTGGGAGTTGAAGTCTATAAATCTTAAAGATCCCAAGTTAGGCGACCCTTGATGTAAGCAAAGGTGCACCTCTTCTTCCTTTTTTAACATGCATTGCTCCATCTGATGCTGTTCTATTCCAATCCAAGCTGGACATCTCAGGTGTTGTAATCCAATATATGTGGAAGAGCTCAACTGGGAGCAGGCTTCACTATGCAAGGACTAGATGCTTCTGAAAATAAGAGTCATCCCACCCTGCTATTATAGCCGCCAATTGCTATTTAGTAAATTTAAGACTGAGGAGAATTTGTTTCACATTTGTTTTCTTAGCAGCAGTGTCCTAGTTCTAGACTAATTTATTTAAAAGACATTTACATTGATTAATGTTCCTTTAATAATTGACAGCTGCACTCATTTTCTGTCTTCTGGATTTCCAAAGCACTTTAATAAATTTTTCTTGTTGTTCTTGTTGCAAGATATGAGCACTTTAACCTTGCAGAATATTATTCTATGCAATACAAATGGTGTATCAGGGTTTGGTAGTCTGGAGGACCTGAAACAGGGCAAGCTGATGAGCTTGGCAGGAGAAATATTCCAGGAAGGTGAGCTAACAGAAAGTTTGGAGTTCATTCAAAAGCTATTGGTCTGAGATCCCAAGCCAGAGTTAGACATTTTAAAGGGCCAACTTGTTCTTTACTGATTCTTCAGGTCATCTGCTCCTTGGTCGGTTTACAGTTATTTCCCCAAGGGAGTGAATTGTAATGGAAAACAGATTGTAGTACAAGCCCTGCCTCTTTTCTAAATGCAGCACATTGCACCCAAAGAGGCAAAACATACAGTGTGATGCTACAAAATTACTTTCTTCATTTTCACGATAACAGCAAAAATGTGCAGAAAGTGCTGCAGAGATACATACTATTAAAGTCCTCTAACCCAGTAGCCCCCAACCCTTTGGGCATCAGAGACCAATTCTGTGGAAAGAGTTTTTCTGTGGACCAGAGGGGACGTGGTTTTGCATGCTGCCTCCCTCCCACGGATTAGCCTTTGCTGGTTTGCATGGCTCAGGTTCTGGAATGCTGCAAATTGGTGCCGATCCATGGACAGGGAGTTGGGGTCCTCTGTTTTAACTATTTCAGATAATGTCACCTAACTACCAATTACTTTTTCAAGGTTTCTCAATAGTACAGCAAACAGTAAGTAAAATATTTTTAGAGATAATTAGCAATAATTGTGGAAGGACATTTTCTTTAGGATTTTGAATAAGTATGGAATTGGTAAACACATATTAATGTACTGTATGCACAATTCTTTTTAGTTCTCAACCTACACTTATCTTCAAGCCACACATTTCAAATAGACCTTGATTCAAAGTTTATCCTAATGAGTGATTGACACAGACTGAAATAGTTTTTTGCTAGTTTTTAAGAGTGAGAATGGAGAGAGAAGTTAGAGATGCATCTCTTTCTACTCCCAGGGGTTTCAAAATAAGTGCACTTCATCTTCAGACAAATCAGCTAACTCATGGAACTATGACAGTGACTTTAGTTCCACTTGCTCAATGCCAGGAGAAAAAAATGTCTCAGCAAAGCTCTTGATGACAATAAGTGGAGAGTTCATTTAGAGAACCAAACCATTGGTCTTTCTGAGAACAGCCTAATGAAAATGGCTTGCCTTGATTATGTTTCAGTGAAGGGTGAAATGCTTTGAGGATCAATGAGGCACACTAGTTGAAGAACTGTCTCTATTTTCATTTTAGCCACTGACATCACCAGGTAGCTCCCAGAACCCTCTTTCTTTTAATCTTAGTCCCATTCACCCCTTAGTTCTGAGGAGGATTTAATTTTTATATAAATAAAATAAGAATTGGATAATAATGTTTCGTTCTATGATGCTTCAAACTCAATCCTTTTTTATATGTGAATACTCATAAGTCCCACAGAGTAGTATAGATTTAATTTCAAGAAAGCGTTAGAGGATGGCCTTATAGGGAAAATGGGCAGCATACAAATTGAATAAATAAATAAATAACAAAATAAAATAAAATAAAATATATAAGTGACAAACTGAAATTCTATGCAAGTGCAAAGTATTCATGTTATTAAAGTGTTAATTAAAATCAAACACTTGAATTAGGTCTTTTCTTGAATTAGGCTATTCTGATAAAGCACATCAAGCAAAGCATAACTTCTGGAATGCTTTACAGGCCTTTTAACTGTAGTGGCTATATTTTTGCTTGTGTTTTGCTGCACATGGGTCACATGACTTGAAGGAAGGGTTTGGCTTAGAATGCAGAAATCACCAATATTCTGGATCCGTCTGCCATGAGAGTAAATTTGAAACTTTTTCAGGTCTTTTTACCTATTACATCTCCCAACTGTATAAAATCCATTTTCAACCATGATCTTCCTTTTGCAAGTTTTTCCCCACAAACCAAATTTAGTCCTGTTCTGTTGGTTTTTTGGGGGGACAGGGATAGGTATAAAGCTGATGGACAGATGGGCCCCATCCAACCTACATATCTAATGTTTGTTCAATGGACTTCTCCCAAGATAGTTTAATCCAATTTGAGATCCGACCCATAGATTTACAGAATTATTTTATACTATATATAAAAATGAAAGCAAGGGCACATTGATGCAGTTTTCTTGAAGAAATGGTTTCGTGTTGCCCTCTTACAGGATTTCTTTTTCCTAGTTTTCCAGTTTAGCCTACAGTCTGAAACTCTCCAGAAGTATTCCATTCATGTAGTAACTAAGTCTTCCCTTGCTTGTTTGCTAGGTCCAGGCTCCTAAAATAGGAAGTTAACAGAAAGAAACTCAACTTGGCTCCACCATTCAATACTTTGTAATGCAAATGTTGAACATTATGGTATTTCAAAGGCACAATCATTATGGTTTTATTATATATTTGAAATATATTTATTATATATTTGAAGACCATGCTTTTGTTATAAAATGTGAATTTGTCATAGGTGTGTTTATTTTGATATGATGTAAAAGTAGATCAAGTAATTTTAACTTCACACTAGAATGTTCTGTCCCACAGAGATGATTAATACAATGGTCCTGGGAAAATTCTCATTCTTAACCATCACATAAAAGTGCTATGCAGATGAGAGTGAATACAGATAGATGAGCAATGATTATACCCTCTACATTGCAGAGCCAGAAATATAAGCACTGAATCAACACATTTGTCAACACATTTCAGAAATATAAAAATTATATGTACAACTCTGAAGCACATTCTGACTAATGAATGATTATTTGCAGAAAAACAAGGGTCAGATCAATACATAATCATACTTATTTTTGTCTCTTTTTATATATGAAGGAGAATGCCATTGAAAAATAATGATATTATTCTAGAATTCTTTAAAGGTCACAAGCAATCAGTGCAAAAGCTTGCATTGAAATAATCAAATCCTTTTCTCAACATTTCATGTATTTCCACATAGAGTTCCTATGCTACAGATATCAATCTCTC
The DNA here is from genome assembly GCA_032468155.1 of Oxyrhabdium leporinum. Taxonomy (NCBI): domain Eukaryota; kingdom Metazoa; phylum Chordata; class Lepidosauria; order Squamata; family Cyclocoridae; genus Oxyrhabdium; species Oxyrhabdium leporinum. The sequence continues at coordinate 4,829 of JANHFL010007924.1, forward strand.
AAACCTGGACCCTAGAGTGTCCATTAATTCATAGTGTAAATTTTGGGCCCATCTACTCATGCTACCTCACATAGAGAAATTAGCAACGAGTAGATGTTCTTCCCTAATTTCAGTAAACAGTAAACAGAGTGAGACCTATTTAATATTTGGATGGGAAACAACCAGGAAATCTTAAGTAAGATTTAGTAAGTTAGTCTGGAAAAGTTGAGAAAACAATTCAGAATAAGGAAATGACAAATTATGGTAATGAAAGTTTCATGGTGTTAACACTAGGAACTGAATTCAGCTTGATGGCATCTTTACTTTACTGAAAGTAATTTACACTGGAAATAGAGAACTGTTCCTATCCTATTCAGTTTCCAATTAAAAATAGGAGAAAAGAAAAATAAAATTCAAGGGTTTTTCACTCTTCAAGAGATGAGTGACTACTTTTGGGGAATGAAAGTATGTTCCAGAATTGTCAAGATCAGTTTTATTTCATGCTTCAGAATTTGGAACTGCAGTTGAGATACTGGGCTGGTTAATATCCCAGTTCAGGAGTCAATGACTTTGTATTTTGGTTATACAGATAAAATTTTCTCTAATCATTGCACCAAACCCTAGCAAGCAGTGTACTTGTGAACACAAACAGTAACAACAGTCAGGCTTAGACTGTGTTTGTCATATGAGAAGAGCATAGAGTAGGTGGAATAACTGGACCATTGGTAGTGAGAAATTAGTATCATTATCTTGTCTAATGGGAAAATGACAAATCCTACAATCAGTCCTGAAAACAAGAATTAATTGGTAACTCTATTGATCAATGTATCCTTGTTGGAAAAATATTTAATTAGCTAGTCATCCAGGACACCTGACTCTATCATCCTTATCTTGACCCTGACTTTTTCCTTTATTTTTGTGAAAATGTATTGCTTATCATGTTACACAAATCAAAATTCTAATCTATTTGTTATTTCAGAGTTAGTCTCAGCCATCTCCTCTACAAAAATTGAGATATTTATTTTACTTGGTTAATTAGCAGATTTATATAGCAGCCCATCTTACAGAACATAACTCTAAAACACGAATAACCACAGTGCCAACTGAAACAGTATAACAATCATTAAAATGCTTAAATATAAATACAATTAAAAACAAAAAAGAATAACCAAAATTGCAGAAGCTCTCCTTTGGATCGCCAAGGTTACTAGAAAAAAGTGCATTTTAAGGACTTTCCAGAAGGCTAATAGGGATGTGGCTAACCTCACCAGTATTAAGTTCAGTTACTAGGAAATAATATACTGCTGCTTTGCTACTCAAAACATTCATTTACTTCATTACCTAATTCTACCCTTCAATTTTTTCTTTGATTTCAAACGCAGCCCAAGTCAGCAAATCATACTTCAAGATTACTGCTCATGAGAGGCCAGCATTTACAGTGTTCTAAGATTAAGAATGTCATAATTTTAATATAAATACACCTTTTTTTTGGTAGGAACAATGCGTAAACACTGCATTTTAAAAGTAGGACAAAAACACATTATTTAATATTGATAATACTTCTCTTTCCTACAAATACTCTTGTAAAAATTAAATAGTTTTACATATTGGATAATGTTCAGGGTCTTAAAAAAGGATTTAAATCTTTCCTTTGCACCACAACCTCCATCTGACCATCTAGTCAGACTCCAACTGGCACAATCTCTTTAAAGCAGATTTGTTTTTTTTATGTAAAGAAATGGAAAGCTAATATCCTGTCTCATTTGTCCCTAGTATCTGGAAAGTAATTCTTAAATATTAATAAAAAACTCAGATAAGCAGACAAACCAAACTGATACCCAGACATTCTGTTTATAGTTAATATGCACAAGTTCAAATCTCTGGGACCAGATGGTTTATAACCCAGGATACTGATGGAGCAGGCAGCACAACCACTTTACAAAATCTTTCAGAGCTCCTGGAGCATGGGGGAACTACTAGAAGACTGGACAAGAGCTGATGTAGTTCCAATGTACAAAAAGGGGGAAAAACTGGATCCAAAAAACTATAGACCATCAATAACTGGGACAATCTTGGAAAAGATAATAATAAGTATTTGTGAGCATCTAGAAATTAACAAGGTGATTAGTAGAAGCCTGCATGGGCTTGTTAAAAACAAATCATGCCAGACAGATCTTACCATCTTCTTTGATAAAGTCACTAAATTAGTGGATCAGGGAAATGCTGTGAATGTAGTATATTTGGATTTCAGTAAGATATTAGCCTATTTCTTGGTAAGATATAACAACATGGGATTCACAGCACTACCACCAGATGTATTTGCAGTTGACTGACCAACCACATTCGGCATGTAGTCCTCAATGGAACTATGTCTACATAGAGAAAAGCATGCAGTGGGGTACCTCAAGGTTCTGTTTTGGGGCCTATGCTCTTCAGTATCTTCATAAATAAAGCCAAATGTACAGGGGGAAAATAGGCAGTACTTGGCTCAACAATACTGCCTGTGAGTAGGATCTAGATGTCCTGCTGGACTACCACTTATGTATGTCAGTAGTGTGCTGCAGTTGCCACTGCAGTTCTACGCTGCATCAACAGAGGGATAGCATCAACATCATGGGAAGTGATAGCACCACTCTATATTAGACTAATGATGCCACATTTGGAATATTGCACACAGTTCTGTTCACTACGATACAAAAAACATGCCCTAAAAAGAGTGCAGGGAAGAGAAACAAATATGATAAGGGGTCTGGAGGTTAAATTGTACAATGAATGGCTAAGGGAACTAAATATGTTTAACTTAACAAAGGGAAGGGTTAGGGGTGACATGATAGCAATCATCTGAAATTTGAAGGACTGTCACAGAGAACAAGGGGTCAACTTATTTTTCATAGAACCTGAAGGCAGGACAAGAAGCAATGACTAAGAAACTCATCAGAGAGAGACTCAGTCTGTAACTAAGAAGAAATTTCCTGACAATGAAAACAATGTGACAGTTTTCATTCCAGAGTTGTGGGTGCTTCACCGTTGGAGGTGTTCAAGAAAAGATTGGATAACTGCTTGTCTAGGATAGTATAAGGAGTCCTGGTTGGGTAAAAGTAGGATTAGAAGATTTTCAAGATTCCTTTCAGCCTTCTGAATCTTTGGTTCATGAACCATATCTTTACTCTCTGTTCAAAAGTGTGCAGTGCTGGGAACAGCTAAGCTGTGATATTATTGCGTAGAACCATCAAATTCCCAGAAGTAGAGAACTTGAGATTGAGCAAGATACATACCACCCAGAGGAGAAGGTTTTTTGTTTCTGTTTTGTAATCAGCATGTCTTCTGTAAAAGCACTTCTCTTCCATGTGTCTTCTAACATGGTATTTACTGCAAGAAACCTGCAGTTTCCCTGGAAACAAAATTGCATACTGTTCGAGACATAAAAGTTAAAATAGATTCTTATTCTGTCTGGAATCTGATTGAAGAAGTTCACAATCCAGCAAACTTAAAAAGACAGTTTGATGGAAATAAAGTGTGCTCCACATCTTTACAAGATCTCTTCGGACAAGAAGAATGCTTCTATTGATAAGAAATTTTTCAAAGATACATACTAAAGGTAAAGATCAACTTCTCATGGAAAAACATAGCCTATTTGTGATCTTATAACCACCTGTCAGATAAATGGCCACCATCTGATTTCATCAAACAAGGAAGAATTCCTAACTCCATGGAAAAAAATGCCAACTGAACACAGCTGTTCCCATATTTTCTTATTTTAGATATTTACTGGTCAATTTTCTTCTGCTGAAATGCACGTACACTAAATAAAAGAATCAGTGACCAAACTTTAAATTGCATGCAACAGTTCTCAAAAAGGAAAATGTAATTGATATTGCTATGCTTGGAGTAGAAAACTTTACCAGAGATAAAGCCATTCTCTCTCTCTCCCCTTCTCTCTCCCTCTCCCTCTCTCTCTCTCCCCTTCTCTCTCTCCCCTTCTCTCTCTTTCTTTCTTTCTTTCTCTCTTTTTCCTTAAATAAACTCCCTCCCACCTCAATGGCTCCTCGCAGGATCAAACTCCCGGAGCAAAAGCGCAGCGCGAACGTCCCCACCCAGGTGCTGCTTGACCCAAAGGGGCTTTAGACACCACCGAGAAGGTCCGGCCCGGAAAAGCACCTTGGGAATCAACCCGGTCAGAGCTGAACCGGGAGGCTGCGCAGGCGCCAGCCGTCCCCGGGGCTGCCTGGGACCCCTGGCCAGGAAGAAAGGACGGGGAGCGGAAGAGCAGCGGGGAAAGGGTTGGGCTGGGATGCCGGGGACCCCCGCTTGGACCAGCCAGGGGGAACCTCGGATGACGAACATCGCGCCTGCTTTCCTTCCTTGCCAGCATTAACCGTTGCGGTAAATCTAGTGGTTTCTGCTGCCTGGAGAGGAACGGATTGCAGCGGAAGCGAAATTGATTGCGCTACGAGGCGCAGCGAGGGAGTGGCCTCTACTTCCTCTTCTCCTCAAAGGATTAGTGAAGGAATTTCCCAAAGGTTCTTCTCCCCGCTCCCCCACCCCAGAGGCAAGTGAACTTGCTGGTTTTTCTTTGAAGACGTTTCACTTCTTCAGCTTCTTCAGAGAAGAAGCTTCTTCAGCTCTGACTGGGCTGCCATCGGTCAGAAATGGTGTAGGTAGCATCTCCTCCTTGGAGAGCGGGTTGGACTAGATGACCTACAAGGTTCCTTCCAACTCTTGTTATTCTGTTCTGCTCTGGATGGTGGGGAACCTAAGGATATATATTATATTCCTTGCAGAGATCTGGTCAATTGCATTCTTTTGGAGCAGGGGTGTCAAACTCAAGGCCCACAGGCCAGATCCGGCCCACGGGCTGCGTATATGTGGCCTGCACGCCCACCCAGGAAACGGTGAAGGACCAGCCCATGGTGCCTCTGCCAGAGAAAACGGAGCCTGTGCAGGCTGTGCGCGGCCTCCCTGACCTCCGTTTTTGCTGACAAAGGGACGCAGGCGGCTGTCAGGCGGAAAACGGAGCCTCGATCAATGACACCAAGCTGGCCAGGCCTCCTGGCCACACCACGCCCCCCCCTCCCCCGAGATCAAACACAACCCTTGACACCCCTGTTTTAGAGAGTAGTTAAAGCCACCTGGAGATTTGTCTCTGTCCTCAAGGGCATCTAACTTATACAAATGGGGGTGGATCAGGGGTGGGCTGCTGCATGGATGCAGAGTTTCGGGTGAACCTCTTGCTCTGAGCTTTGGCTGCCCTTGCCCTTGCCCTAAGCTATCTTGCAGCCACCCCAGCTGCTCCGGTGAGCTCCACGCCGCCTGTGCTGCACTCACCGGATCTGCTTTCTTCATCGGCTGCCTCCCTCTTCGCTCGCACAAGCCCCAACGAATGTGCACGCGTGACCAGCGAACCTCTTGCTACAGGAAGAGCAGCCCGCCTCTGTGTGGAGCCTTCTACAACACAGTCCTTTCAGCAGTCCCAAGAAGGCTCCACACCCGTTTGCACTACTCAGGTGACCCTGAGTTTAATCCTGGGAGTTGAAGTCCACCCCTCTTAGAGTTGCTGAGGAGAAACACTGCCAAAGAAATCCTTCACTGCATGACACCACAAAAACTGCAGGCACAGGAATGCAGGCGCGGCTCCTGGATCCCCATCAAAGGCCGGGCGGTCTCGGTGAATCCTTTCTCTGCCCTTTCCCAGGTGGAAATGCAGGGATCGGGAAGGCCACAGCGGTGGATCTGGCCCGGAGAGGCGCCCGTGTCATTCTGGCATGCCGCGATAAAGCGAGAGGAGAATCGGCCGTGTACGACATCCGACGGGTAAGCGCCTGCCAAGCCTTTGCTGCGTTCTTCTCCATCCAGATGTTTTCCTGATGATTTTTATTCATTTATTTAGCATGTGGCATCTGCAGAGTTCATACGATCCCTTATATGTGACACGGATAAAACACACTATACATGCAAATGGAAATCTATCTTTAAATGAAGCGTCAACAAATGCATGTACATCAAATAAGTGGATAGTACAACAGGCAAGATAAGATATTAAGTTGCGGTAAAACCATGATAAAAATCATATAATATAGCACCATGGAGTCACGATGGAATAGATGTTACACAGGTAGTCCTCGACTTACAACAGTTCATTTAGTGACCGTTCAAAGCTACAACGGCACAGAAAAAAGTGACTTATGACCATTTTTCACACGACCCTTGCATCATCCCCGTGGTCACGTGATCAAAATTCAGGCGCTTGGCAACGGACTCATATTTATGACAGTTGCAGTGCCCCGGGTCATATGATCCCCTTCTGACAAGCCAAGTCAATGAGGGAAGTCAGATTCACTTTACAACCGTGTTACTAACTTAACAAATGCAGTGATTCACTTAACAACTGCGGCAAGAAAGGTCATAAAATGCGGGCAAGACTCACTGATCAACTTAGCAACAGAAATTTTGTGCTCGATTGCAGTCATAAGTTGAGGACTACCTGTAGTATCCTCACAATGTGCACTTAACAATCTCCCACTGCAGATCCTCTCCAAAGTTGGCCTTAAGGTCACCTATATTTTTACGAGCATTCTTTCCAGTTTTATAGTTTTATTACATTTTTATGTTGTTTAACGTTAGATTCAGAGCTGCCTTAAGTTGATTATAAGGTTGGTGGCTATATACAGGCAGTCCTCGACTTACGATCACAGTTGAAGCCAGAATTCCCGTTGCTAATTAAGATGGTTGTTTTATGACCCAATTTTGTGACTGTTTTTTTGTCATGGTTGTTAAGCAAATCACTGCAGTTGTTAAGCGAATCATATGGTTGTTAAATGAATCCAGCTCCTCCTCCTCCCCCCCCGATTGACTTTGTCTGAATCCTCTTGGGCCGATCACAAACAGTGATCACATGACCCCAGGACTCCGCCACCATCAGAAATAATTCTGGTTGCCAAGCACCCAAATTTTGATCACATGACCCCTGGATATGCTGCGTGGGTTGTAAGTGTGAGGACCTGTCATAAATCACTTTTTTTCATTGGCATTGTAATTTTGAACGGTCACTAAATGAATGGTTGTAAGTCGAGTCCTGCCTGTATTGTTTCATTATGCACCACCCCGAGAGATTGCCGGGAGGTGAGCAGACTTACGCAGAAGGTGAGTAAGCCGGGATCAGCCTTGGAAGCCTCACCGGATCTCGAGGCTCAGGATTCCTCCCGCTCCTTTTCCAGGAAAGTGGGAACTCGGAGGTGATCCTGATGAT
>JANHFL010007924.1:15495-36471 GCA_032468155.1 Oxyrhabdium leporinum
TTAATAATCTGGCTAAAACAAATAGGCTTCAGAACAGTAATGTTCAGGCCTCATACTAGGCACAATTGCAATTGCACAATTGCAAGTATCAGTTTTTCATATACTTTACTGTGTCTTCTAGACTGGCTCAGTCTGCAGGGCTCACAGAAATGGCAAGACAATATTGTTCTGATTATTGCAGGGGAGATTGAAGTTATAGACACCAAAAAATCTGTCTACTGCAGTACATAGGATTTAAAGTCTATATACATGGCTACAATTTAACCTCTAAGCATTCTGAATCAATGGATACTAACTCATTATTTGATGTATCTTGATATAACGTTCTCTCTGGATTGAAAACCACTGGTTTCTATCTCACCAGTTTCTTTCCTTAAAAAAAATCTAAGCTAAGCCCTAGGCTGATCAAAATAACTATTTAGTGACAATCCAAGAAACTTGAAAGTGAATCGAAAAGTAACTGTCTTAAGGAACTACTGTATATAACAGTATCTAAGCAAAACAATCTTACTGGCATATCTGTCCATATGAAAGAGACATTACATTACATTATTCCAACTTTTTTCCCATTACAACGTACCCTAGGCAATGGCTATGTAATTTTATCTCTCAGGGGACTTACAGATGGTTATATCATTAAAAAATCTGATGAAAGTGAACAAAAGAAAACCAGTTAAGATGCAGACTCCTTAAGACTTATCATCAGTTCCAATACAACATTGTAAATGAGATATAACCTTTATTAAGCATAGCTTAATACAATGGCAAGTTTGCAACTCTGAAAGTTCTTGCTGATGTTTGATATAATCAGTCTCAACAAAATGTGATTAAGAGAAAATAACTGTTTAATTTCACAAGTTTAAATTAGGAGGCAGATCTGTAATAAAACTGCAGAAATCAAGAACAGCCAATGGAAACTTAACCATATCAATAGGCAATAAAACAGATCTGGGCCAAGTGAATTAAATTGGCTTTCTACTGTACCCATTCTCATAGTATAATTGGCAACTCGATGGAACAAGTAATCTATATTAATTATTTTCCCAATAGAAAAATGGTTAGGAATTATTTATGGATTAGGCTTATGGAGATATCTGCAAGATTGCTACAACAATTTTGTAGGAATAATTACAAAGATATTAACACACATGTGGATGGAAATGATAGGATAAGGCAGAAAAGAAATGTTGGGTACTCTTATACAAATGAACATACATTGCAAGATACATTTGTAAAGATAACAAGATTTGCTTTATGTTTTTATTTATTTATTTATTTTTTCTAGAGAAAACTGATAAATACCAGTAAAAGATTCAGTATAGGAGGTGATGTTTCAACAACAAATCTTTTCCAGGTTATTGTTATTTCTGACAGCGAAAACAATGATCACTTCACTCACTTCACTCAGACCAATGACATATAAACCGTGATGATTTTCAGCGACAGAAGGGACCGCAGGGACTTGGATATCCTGAACCAGACATGGAAAAAGAAGGATGTGTATTCATTGATTAAAATATATTTGTTTTCTTTTAATACCTCATATTAAATTAGTAAAGGTCTATCCAGTAACAGTACCTAGTCTTACAAAAACTGTAAAGAAAATAAAATGGAATTTTTTAGGCAGGCACAACAGATGAGAAATGGAAGAGCAACAAGAGCATTCTGCTGGAGTCAACTGAGGAAATTTGTAACACAAGACATTAATACGAAGTGCTGACTAGTATTTCTTATTAAAGATAACCTAAAATTAAGAGGTGGTTATGACTCTAAAGGTCTTCCCAATTTTGCATGAGGTCTAAATTCTGTATTTGCAGTATCATTTCTTACTTAGAAATCAGATCAGACTCACCCCAACCCTGCTGTCTTTTCACAAAGCCTTGAAGTCCTGGTTTTGCCATTAAGGCTAGGGTTCTGGTACTTTGGGTGAACATCCCTTCTTGCCTAAACTCACATGGACATTTGTTTTGTTGTTGTTTTGTTCAGCTGCTAGTTAAGGTTATTTATAGTTTTAGATTATTGTTATTTTAATAGTTAGCCAGCCAAAGTCATAAACTGATATGGGTTGCCATCAAATTTAATAAATAAAAAATAAAATAAAAATCAACATATTTTAGAAAGAGTATGACTGCTTCTTGGTCCAACTTAGATTCATATTTAACTGCATCCATTACATACTAAGGAATGGATATGCTTTCACCAGAAATATATAAAACAGATCCATTCATGATGGACTTGAAAACTTTAAATGCTTGAAATATATAGAATGCTGGAGACATTCCTTCAGGATGAAAACAATTACAATGACTCCCATTGATTTAATTGAAAAGGAAGTAAAATTTACCCTTTAAAAAAGCAGCTCACATGAAGCTATAGGTTGTTGCACCTAAATTATGCAAGTATTTACTCCATAAATTGGCTCACTGGTCAGAACGTAATAATTGATTGACTGAAAAAGATCTGACTTTTAGATAAATGAAAACAATAATTGCTCAGTGTGGGGTTTTTTTGCATCTTTTAGTTATGAAATTCACAAGTAGGTTTAACAGAACAACTTTTATGGATTAGCATTTAAAATGGTGGGTAGGTCAAGACTATGGGAAAAATAAGTAGACAAACACGGATAGAAAATTATAATCTTCCTCTAGAACACAGGTGTCAAACTCATCGCGTCACGTCGCCATCACATGACATTTTATGACATTTTCCCCATTTGTGGAGCTGGGGGGGGGGCTGGTCTGTGCATGATGCATCTGGCCCAGGGGCCATCAGTTTGACACCCCTGTTCTAGAACATGCATAATAATAATTATATGGGATGAAGTTAGGACCATTTGAATATCTCGAAGACAACACAAGTGAATAGAGAAATTAAACAGGTTTGTTCAGTTACTCCATTTTTTTTCAGTTTATATTTCCATCATATCATATCAGAGCTTCAAATTTCTTCAATTTCCTAGTTCTTATGTTTGCAGAAGATGTGGTCCTTTTGTCTCTCACCAGATTAGACCAAATAAGGTTTATTGAGTATTCCCTTCAAAAGAAATTAATTACTCAAATAAAATAATGCTGTGAAAAAAAATAAAAAAACCCCTCTAAGTCATGGGTGTCAAACTCATGACATCATGTCGTCATCATGTGATGTATCATGACTTATTTCTTCTTTGCTAAACCGGGGCTAGGCGTGGCCAGCACCTGATGTATCTGGCCCGTGGGCTGCGAGTTTGGCATCCCTGCTTTAAATGATTTATAGTCATGAGATAGAACAAAACCATTCCATTAATGAATGATTTTCATGGATTTATCACAAAACAGCATAACATTCTTAGGTACACCAGGTATCCATTTTTTTATGCTGAAAAAAGTTGTATAGCCTGCAATTCAAATTTATGCAGAAAAGGCAATTATTCAAATGCTGCATGGGAAAAAGATATGGATAATAGGAAATAGCAAAGAATTAGAGATAGTGCAAAAAAAGAAAATAATAAGAGTGCTTCTGGTCCTATCTCCAGAGATCCTACCTGCTATAGTAGTTGCATAGATAAATTTGTCTTCTATACTGATGATAAACAAGTCAGTTCTGCCTATCATAGCAGGCTGATGCAGATATTAGCCATCATCTCTCTGACATATATTATCTGGAACAATTCAAGTTTGGGGGCTAGACACACATTTATCCAACAAACTGCTATAAACACTATTCCCCATCAATGATAATTTTTTGTGGATTCAAAACATTTATTTAAAAAAATCATATTCACAATTGCAATTTTAAGAGTTGAGTCAGAAATTATTGAATATTCACTAAAATTTGAATACATTGCTTCAAAAAACCCCATAAAAAAGACATTTCTAAGATCTAATTTTTCTCATCCTATGGAAACCATTACTAAATTAAAGCTTCAAACAATGTCTTCAATATGATGGAAAAGTCCACTCCACTTCTTTGGTTTCTTGTCTATGTTTTTGTGGAAGATGTTGCAGAGCAGATGGTTATCATAAATTTTGAATGACAGAAATCTTTTGATTATGTACTAAATGACAAAGTTTCACTTGCTGAAACAAAGGTATGTGCTTTTATCTGAGCAAGACAGAGTCATGTTTAAGAGAATGGTTGATAAAGTAGCTTCTCTTCAACTGATTTTTTGACAATGCTGTCAGTACTTTATTGAATGTATTTGAAATTGAATTGGTCTGTTGCATTATTGTTTTACTTGTTATATTATGCAGGCTTTACTCCATGTGTTTGCAACAGACCATGCCTTTAGGCTACAACATTCCACTTTTCTGTCTCTGTCTTTATTATTGATGAACATTTGGACATTATCAAAAAGAAACCTGTTCTTAGACCTGCCCTCTCTCTAAAAATGTACAGTTATTCTGACTTCCATCTTCAATTAAATCCAAGGAACTTTATAGACTTTTTCAGATGATGGACCATAAGGATAACTAGTTAAGAGGGATGGAACAATAATAATAATTAAACATTGCGACCTATTTCTATAAATATAGTAATCTCAAAATACTGAAACAAAGTCTTCAAATATTCCACTCAAAGTAGAAAACCAGAGTTTTGTTTCAAAGGGTGTTTTTTTAAATTATTTTGTTTTTTGAAAAATCAGAAGCCATATTTTGACATGGCACAAATTCAAATATCCAGAGTGTAATACTATTAGATTATGGGATTATCTGCATGTAAGTTATGAGTACAATTACTGCCCAAATGAAATCTTCAGTAAGTTGGACTTGCAACTGGCAATTCAGATATGACAATCTCTTTTCTCATTGTTGAAACTCTTTTGGACCTTGCTTTACAAAGTGACAGGAAGCAGGTGGTGGAAAAGCTAAACTCTCTTATGAGCAATGCTTATTCAGGAAGAATAAGATAGGTATTACTACTTCTATCCCAAGAAGCCATTACCTAAGGCTCTGTTTAATTCAAGTCCTTAACCACAAAGATCCTGAAGAACACTAAGGTGAGAGTAATCATCTCTGAATTAAGTGAGAAAGTATAGATGCCCTTCAAATATACAGATTGGTAAATTTTCTGTTTGAGTTATGGCTTATTTCTCATACCAACTGGAAAATAGGTGAATATCAAGATTCTCCAACATTTTGGGATCAGGTTAGCTGACTTCTAAGGTACCATGCATATTGTATAACAAAATTGGACTCCAAAGATTCATACTAACTGTTAGCTGCTTTTGTTTTGCTTTGAGGTGATGTGAGGATTATACTAAGGATGGTGAGAAACATGTTAGTAGTAATAGCTTTCCATTTGAAATGTCACTCTCAATAGTATCCATGTCTTTATTTCCTTCCATTGCAAATGGCACTGACATTCAGAGTTCACTTCCTTGGACTCTGATATAGAAATGCGTAACAGCATCAGTCAATAAAACTAAAGGGAAAAGTCTTCAGAAGGCATTCATTTGTTATGTCTTGTGGAGTGACACAGCAGGTTCTTATTCTGACTGATGTAACACAGTTGGCTAGCATAGAGCTGTGCTCCCTGGGAAGATATTGTTTTTTTAAAGATGCCACAAATACTTTTGATTTTCTGCTTATTGTATTTGGATTTCATGTTTGCTAGTTTAAGCAGGTATTCTCAAAAGGTAGCCAATTTGCAATTATTATCAGATTCATGGGGCAGGAGGAGACAAGCGGCAAATGCCTGGGGATGTCCTATGACAGTCATTAAAGATTCAGATGGTCTTTACACAATTTAGAATATTTATTTTTGAGTAGAGATTATGTTGTGTTATCAGGCCTATCAGAGATAAGAATATCAGTGCCACAACCATAAAATAATTCAGATCTGTTTTTCAAGAAGAAAGTATATGATTAGTAGATTCAAAGGCAGTATCTGAAGAAATATAAGCCAGGTTGCAAATAATCCTAGTTATTAAAAATAAACCAGACGTGTATCAAATAAGAAAAAAAGCATTCTCAAAAAATATAAAGTATAGGAATCAACTTCTATAAGAAAAGGATAAACTGACTGAATAGCCAGGAGGAATATGATAAAGAGTATGATCTTTAACACAGGTCTTACTGCTCAAGATTGCAGTCTAAATGATTGATATTTCACAAAATATAAAAAGTGTTATAAACTCCATAGAAGAATGAGTGCCCATACTATTGATTTCTTCATCAAAAAATTATTTTAGGATAGCACAAACTACTTCTAGCCCAGTGTTTCTCAATCTTGTCCATTTTAAGATGTGCGGACTTCAACTCCATAATTCCCAAACCAGCATGAAGAAGTAGGATAAAGCCTCTTTATTCACAGAGGTCCACTGGATATGCATTAGCATATGCATCTATATGTACATGTGCATTTGTTTTAAAAAACTTCCTCCCTTCTCATTCTGAATGATTAAAATAAAAAGTTCATATGTTTGTGGCTGAACACATTTTTAAGGGGTATAATTGACCTGCTAATCCCATCTCTCACTTTGTGAAGGCTGGAAAAATGAGACAGAATAAGGGGCAAGTCAAAAAAAAAAAAGCTTAACATTATTGGAAAGAAAGCAGGAGAATTCAACATTTCTTCTCCTTCCTCAGAGTTTGTAAACTCAATGGAATTAGGTTACTTCAATTCATATTTTTTGTTACATGTGAGTGTCATGTTCTCTCGCCCACATCCTGGACCAGTAGGAAAGCTGTATATTATTAATGCGTTCTTATTCCCTGGTGAAGATTTTTTCTCTTGAAAATGCCCCAAATTGTATGAATAGTTTGGGATTATATACTAAAACAATTTCCAAATTTTTACTTGTCTGCAGTCTTTTATGTGACCCTGAGAAAGGCATTGTTACCATGTTTTGGCCAAAACAAATCCTTGAATCTGAACTCCCAAGAATTTCAAGGCAACCTTCAATAAATTTTGTAATAAAAATAATGAAATGTATGCTTGTTTCAAATTGTTCTGCAGTAGTATTATAAATATTTTAAAACAGAAAATTCATTTATGTGATGGGTGTTGTTGTTTTTTTAGCGAAGTCATTATTTAGTTTCATTATCATACAAATATCTTTTTGCTTGGAAGATATCAGGATCAAAAGAAGTATAATAGCTTTTCTTTATATATTTGTTACATTTTTCTTTTAGAAATCCATCTTTGCAAGAGTGATCTAAATTTAATGAGTTAATTGGAGTTAGTTGAAATTTTATTGGTCTGAAAGTGAACTTTAACGTATGTATGCTAAGAAGAAGTAAAAAAGATATATTAGAATGTTTTAATTTTAGAAATGTTTTTAAAGAAAAGCTTAGTGTTTTAAAATGGATGAAAAAATATTTTCCATTTGAGATCAAAGAATCTAAAAGAATACAGTGATTTTTTTAAATATAAATAAGAGAGTTCATAAAGTTTATAAAGATTATTAAGTGAAAATAGAAATACATATTATTTCAACAACAAGAAAGATAAAACAGTAATGGTTAAATTGATTGTTCTATTCAAAGGAGAATATATTTATGTTTTTTATTTGGATATCACTTCTGAATTTTATGCTTGTAATAAAAAAAATGAAACTTTGACTTTGTTTTTGCCAATTAGATAGATTTGTTTTTATAAAAATGGCTAATTATATACTAATGTGTAAAAGTAAAAAGTTGAGGTTATAATGTTATCTTGTACTGTGCTAAAAAGAGTTGGAAGTCAACACCTTTTTATTTTTTCCCTTGTACCTCATATTTTCTTTCCCCTTTTATATTCATATATATATATGTATGTATATGCATCTTTCCATGTTTAGTCTCCTTTTACTAAATGCACTTGGAATTAATTGAAACCAGGATTTATTCACTCCCATAATTTCCAGTTTTAGGAATCAGATCTTGAATAAGTGAAGAACAAAGAGATCATTGCCTATATGAGATAAAAGCATTAATTAATACATGAACTTGTTCCATTTATGTTCTGATTCATACCCAACTGCAGTGTAGGTGCTAGACTTTTGGTATTGGTTAGCCAAGATAGCTGATAATTGCTATGTAATTATCCAGAGAGCATCTAAGATGATATTGTTCCAGACAATCAAAGTGGAGTCAATCAATGCTATTATTGCCAGCAGATAAGCTTATTAGAGCCTCAGTTAGAGATATTATTTATTTCACAACAATCTGTAGCCCTGCAAGGTTGTAAGAATGTTGGAACTATTTCTTGCTCACTTAAACATAGAGATTTCTTCTTTTGATGTAGGGCATGGGAAAAACAGCAAGTAACTCTATTAAGATGCATATTTCACAACTAAATTTAATAAGTTCTGAAACTCAGAAAAGCTTCATGGTCCCAGCATTTCTAAATTAACCTCCAAATTTGCCCATATATTTTAATTTATAAATGACTATAGTGTTTATACATTATAGTCACAGTTACAGCATACTGTTCTTAAGTTGAATACATTATTGAATAATTAAAGGTAATTTGTCTCTAAACATATTTCATTTGAAGTATAATGGATAATAACCATCTGCAGATGCTTCCTTCCTCAATTTGTTTAAATTATTCTTTTTTAAACTCTGAAAGTGCGCCTTTTGTTTAGGTTTTGTCTCTTCTGCATTCTGCCTGGAAATGCAAATAAAGATGGAAAATCCACATCCTTACAATTGTCCAGTTGGTCAAATAATAGTCAAAGCAATGACAAAAAGTTACTTGTGTAACATGAGTGGCCACACAGTTTGAATGAATGAATAAAATAAAAAGATGGGGTAAATTGTGACATACAAAGAGAATTCTAATGTGGATGAAGTTGCTAGAGTGAGCTGATATTTATATTAACAGTTCCAGATAGATTACTGGAATGACTGGATCTGAGAAGTACAATTAAGAAAAATCAACTGGATGAAATAATCCACTTTATGAAGAAATTCAGACAGACAGACAGACAGACAGACAGACAGACAGACAGACAGACAGACAGACAGACAGACAGAGATAGATAGATGTAGATATCACATATTTATATGCTGTTTTCAATAATTTTAAAACAAAAAGAAAACAACAGTGAGTACAAATAATGGAAACTGTGCTCATTTCACATTCTAGAAATGGTTGATGGGAAAAAAACGAGGATGAAAAGATATGCCTTCAAGAGACACTTAAATAGAGTAATATATGACTTTTTTGATATCTACTTCCAGATTCAGAATCAATTTGGTGCAAGGTGGTGATAGTGGGGAAGAGAATTTGAGAAAGAGTGAACATGATGAAAATAAACAACAGAAAAGTAATAAAGGATGCATTAATTTGTGATATTTGCTTCTCCTGGATGTTATCACTCATTTATGAGTCCTGAAAGAGTGTCAGAGAGAAAAAAAGAGAGGCAAAGGCATGATGGCTAAGTATGATCTCCAAAAGAAGCAAGTAGGTCTCTGACTATTAGTTGCTAAGGAACAGAAACAGCAGGGTGCTGCTATGTTCATCTTTTGATAAAGGCTTCTGAGTAGCACCTAGATCTCCATTGTGAGATTTGAATGTTGAAAAAATTGTTGTGGAATACTATTGGGATCCCTAGCATTCTGCCTATGAATACAAATGTGCCCATAGGGCCCTACTTGCACAGTCCTTGTTCTACTCATTTCTACCTTTTTAAAATGCATTATTCTAATGTGAAAAAAAAGACTGCTATGGCTTAGTGTTTTACATAAAAATATAAATTTAAAAAATGACAAAGATAAGCAGAGGTGATGCATATTTTGGAAAGGGGTTCTGATGTAATAGCAATAGCACTTCACAGTACTTTATAGTCCTCTCTAAGAGATTTACAGAGTCAAAAAAATTGCCCTAACAATCTGGGTCCTCATTTTACCAACCTCAAAAGGATGGAAGTCTGAGTCAACCTTGAGCCAGTGAGAATCAAACTGCTGGCATTTGGCAGAATTAGCCTGCTATACTGCATTCTAACCACTGTGCCACCACAGCCCAGTAATCCATTGATAAGAAGTTTTGGTAACTGATTAAATGACACATTCACCATTTTGTGAATTAGCATGCCCTTCTTAGATGAAACACTTTCAATTTATCTTAAAAAATCTAAATGTGCTCAAAGGTTGGATCAAATAAGATGGAACTCTCTTTTTTTTTTCAAATCTACATTAGATAGCCATTAAAAGTTGAATAGTATATGAACCCTGGAGTTGAGATCCACATATTTCAAAGTAGTCAAAGTTTGAGTTGTCATGTGCTTTCACATATCTGGTTTTCATTTTATAAATGTTAGCATATAGCCTTGTAGAATCCAAAGTCATGAGGTAAAATTCTAACCATACCTTTTAGGAGAAACGATCTTCTTCCCACTATTGGGTGCTTTTGGCTAATGTGTTAATTAACGTTTAGGAAAATAGAGCTAATGTATTGGGGAAGGGGAAATGAAACCTGACTGATGCATCCATTATTTGCAGAGTAAGAGATTATTTTTATTTTGTTTTTAATATTTGTGGATAATTTATGTTTCCCTGCAAAAATATTTAGAAACTGAAAAATAACTATATCTGGGCAATTTTAAAAAATGGAGCATGTTTTTTGTTTGTTTGTTTCTGAGGAGACCAAAGCAGGAGACAGACAGAAATAATTTTATGGTAATATCACTGAATTATTTGTATTTGTATTGTCCTGTTCTGGGTTTTTATCTTTTTTCTTTTTTAATTAAAGGGAGTACATTTTAATTAAAAAATAAGTATGCAAAACTTAACACATCTACTTTAATCTTTTGATATCAAAAAAGAAAGATTTACTATTAAAGTTTTTTCATTGTCCTGAATTTATGTAGCATTAACTGAAAGGCTTGGGATGGGGGGGGAGGCACATTTGCTCCCACTCCCAGATAATAAACATGTTGGTTTCCTTGTTCATTTAATGTTGGGTGTCCAACTTTGGCAACTTTAAGACTTGTGGACTTCAACTCTCAGAATTTCCCAGCCAGCATGGTGTCTTCTGGTGGTGTACAAGACTGGTGGCGTGCAAGACTGTTTTCTTTAAAGTAGAAAGGCTATTGTAACTTTGGAGAATGAAAGAAAAACATCAGTGATAGTGGGAACTTCCCAGAATCCAAACAGACATGTGGTTTCAGTTCCACCAATGGAAATATATATATGTATGTGTGTATGTTTCTTGAGGTTGTGTATGTGTAAGGAATTCTACTGAGCTATGTCTATTTGTAATGTTCAGACAAGGAAAGATTACTCCTACCTCTTCTCCAATTCTATCTTCATTTAAAGTAAATTGAATTCTTAGAGAAACAAGTCAAGGCATTCTCTTTCCAACAGATTGGCTTTTGGTTAGTTTTCACTTGCCCATAAATAGGCTTTGCAACGCACAAATGAAAATAATTAATTTAATGGAAAATCATTACAAGATACATATGTTTGATTAATCTACATGTAGATGATGCTAAGAGCACTTTACTCTGATACACAACTACCTTCCACTCAAAGACCTTAAACTGTGTTTGCTCCTAAGATGCCAAGATAATTGAAATGATGCCAACAATGTCTTTACGGAGAAATTAGAAAAAACCTGCAGCCTAATTATGAGACAAAATGAAATGGAATCTTGTTTCCCTCTGCAGGTGGCTGTTCACAATTGCTTAGGTGGAAACATTCAGGCTTTCAACTAATTCCCATCTGTATTTGCAAGAGAAGCAAGATGCTCCTTAAGAGAACAATCTGGAAGCAATCAGCATTTTCACATATTATTTTAAAGCAGAGCCAAATTATAATCTTATTAGGAGAGAAGTTTATTTTTATTTGGAAATAAGACTTTTGCAATATGCATATGTAAATGTGAGAGGCCCACGGCCAGTGAGGATCATTTATAAGCCTTGGTATTAAAAAGGAATGCAATATGAAGTATGAAGAGAGCCACCAAATACAAGTTATCATTCCTGCAGAATAAGCCCCCTAGGACAGGAGTGTCAAACTCACGTTGTCACGGCATCGTCACATAACATATCGAGACTTTTTTCCCCTTTGCTAAACCAGGCATGGTTGTGGCCAGCATCTGACATATCCAGCCTGCAGGCCAGGAATTTGACAGGCCTGCTCTAGGATGATTGGAATGGATTGAAATAAAAACAATATTTCCCAGTTTCATCTAAGGTAACAATATAAAGACAAAAAAACCTGCTCGCTATTAATATTCATAGTCACTCAACAGTATCAATAATATGCAAGTAATAACTAAAATTCCCCGATGTTGATCTGCTGAATCCACTAATCAAATAAGAACCACACAAGCAGCACAAACAGACCTAACTCTAATAAGAAACAGCAGTACAATAATAATTGAGTGGCTGGTTAAATTACCATGTAAAGCCATATTATAGATTATATACCATATACAATCCTGGCTTGATCTTGGGCAGAAATAAGCTGGAAGTATTGCCTAAATGAAAAGAACTAGAATGTTTAAAAAGAAAAGAAAAAGTTTTGTGGGCAACTTTGCAAACAGCATCCACCATCATGGGTGTCGTCATGATTTCCCATCAAAATGATAGAGGCAGCATTGTGTTATCATGACATAAGCTCTACCCTTTCATAGCTGTATGCAACTTCACACCTGTATTAGACTATGAAAAATAAACCCTTCAGGCAGCACATACTGGGCAAAATGCTTTAAATTATGTAGATTGATAGAAAAGCAATGAAAATGTCTTATGCGTACCAATTGCTACTACTCTTTCTTCATTTAGAAGATTTCCAAGAATATAGTCATTTCTATGAAGAGAAAATATTCACTTCCACCAATTAAAATGGATATCCAAATCATATTGTGATGGCATCTGCTTTCAGTTTCAAAGTCCATCTGCACTGAAGGATGTCCCAAACATGGGAATAGAATTTTGTAGTGCATGTGGGCCAAAATCATGCTTCTTGTTAAAAATCACTATTTACAGACATAATGACCTGGTAGACACATAAAGATTCTCTGGTCAAAGGTTTGTACTGGAGGTATAAATAGTTTGATTCTAATTATTCTAGAATCAGCTATCATCCTGCCCAATGATGAGATTTTAGATAACTTTTAGGTTTTTTAAATCCTAAATGGCTCAGATTGCCCTCATTAACTAACACAATGTTTTTCAGACATTCTCTACACATTGCCACAATACATATACAAAAAAGGAAGAGTTTGTATTGTATCAATACAAAAACTGTTTTGCCATTCTATCTCCCTTGTCATTAGAGATTTTGCTAGGTAACAAAATAGTTACCAAGAAATATCATGGAAATCTTCATCAAGTTTTTATCTTCCTCTATATTTTGGCACTCCTTCAGGTTTGAAGGACAACAAAGCATAAAGTTCAGGAATAAGCTGGAGCTGCATATTTCAAATGATAGAACAAGTTTTAAACATAGTTAATATTGCTATTACTTTTCTTGGCATCCCAGCTACTGATTACATCCTAAAACGACTTTGACTGGCATCTCAGCATTTCCATGTGCTGAGGTTAGGCATGTTGCAAAACAAAACAAAACAGCAAAGACGAGTTATCTTTTCCAAGAAGTTTAGAAATAGTGACTGCAACTCTAATAATTCTATATTAGTATAGAAAGATGTGGGCAAGAAAGCTTTAGCTAAGTTTAACAATTAAAAAAGGAATTTCATTCTAAAATTAGAAAAGCAACTTTAATTGAAATAAAGATGAAGGCAAGAGTCATATGGCTTTAGGCTGAGTAGAAATTTCATAAAACGATTAAAACATCAGAGGTTCAGATAAAAAGTATATTCCATATACAAAAATACATATAGGTTCACATGAACTCACAGTTTATTAGCCACCAGAATCATCAAAGTGATTAAATTAAAAATAATGCTTCCTTTGAAAAAACTGAAATCTACTTTTATAGAAGGAGAAGAATGTATAATAGAGGTTAACAGCTTGCTAAAAATAAGGGAGCATAAAAAAGCATTTAATGACTTTATTGTAAAAAAAAAAATCCATACTTTTTACATGCCAGTTTGGGGGGCCTGGTAGATAACAGGTTCCTGATTGCTTATGAAGGAGGTTAAATATTTCATCCTGTATATGGATCAAAATCATCAATCTGTCTTTTCGTTATCTTTTGCCGGAAAGGTTTGTAGCAGTCATTCTTAGTTTCTGCTAGCTCAGGTCCTTTAACTAAAGATACAAAAAGTACATATGAAATTTTATTCAGAAGTATATGTATTATTGGCCAGCTAAAAACATTTCCTCTTCCCTACTTCCCCTGTCTAACGATAGCTGAAGATTATCTTTTGGAAGACATTCAAAAATGTTTTGGCCTGTGGAGCTTTGAAAGGGTGATTTGACTCAGTTGGGCTTCAACTATATCACCCACCGAAACAGGAGGCTGCTTCAAAGCAACAAACTGAGTGATCACAAAACTTCCAAATCACTTTGGAAAATAGTGTTCCCCCCTCCCCCCCCCCCGTGTTTTGATTGGGGATGCTGCCAATCAATGCACAGCATTGCAAGCTGAATTCCTTATACAAGGAAGTTGAAGGAGATAGGTGATGTGCTGTGCTTCCATACATGGGCATGAGTAGCAGACCATAATGAGATTTATCATTTATCATCTCATTATTCTTTCTGCTTTTCAGGGTTCTTTGGGACTGTATTCATTTGCTCAGGTTTCAACTTCTTTAATACAGCCAGGCACAAATTTTAACTTTCCTTTCTGAGACACTTATAAGATGTTACATTTCTACTCTAACCCTATAAACATACTGTCAATTCATCTCCACTCTATGCATTCTAAGTATAGGCCCAATGTTAAAAGTCAAGAACTTATTTTCCATGCAATTTCTGAAAGTTTCTATTTTTAGACTTGAATAGGACACTTCTTGCAC
This sequence comes from Oxyrhabdium leporinum, assembly GCA_032468155.1. NCBI lineage: Eukaryota > Metazoa > Chordata > Lepidosauria > Squamata > Cyclocoridae > Oxyrhabdium > Oxyrhabdium leporinum. The sequence continues at coordinate 30,331 of JANHFL010007924.1, forward strand.
TGATTCAGCCAACTTTCTATGGATTCTTTACTAGACGACTTGAAGAATGTTGTGTTATCCTTTTCCCATCATTGCTCTCTATGCCCTAAAATTAGGAAGATATCTCAAAGATCTATTATGGCAAGATTGAAAGTAAACTTGGTTAAAATTCTCTAAAGGTTTTTCATGCCTGATATTTTTAATCTCCTTCCATCCCAAAAAGAAAGTAACTGTAGACATTTGGAAGTTTCCTGATTATAATCTAGAGATTCATCTTGAATTGAATCTTGAGTCTTCAAATGGCTCAAATTGGATAAGACTCTCACTAAATCTTTTATCATAGCCTCTTCAAATTCTGAATCTCCAAATCAAACCAGGGCTGATTTACATGTGCCTGATAATGTGTAGCTCCATGTTCAATACTGCAGGGCACTTAAAAAGAGATGCCATTTTTTTGGTTAACAAAACTTTTATTCAATAATTATTCCATCAGTCTGATCACCTGGGAAATAGTTTTCAAAGAGCAAAAATCTTCTGCAACATCAGTGGTGTGCTTAATTTCATCATCTCAGTGTTGTCCTGAGATTCCCTTGTCACCACTAAGCAACAACATAAGGAGATTTACCAGCTCAGCTTAATTTCTTTTCTCCATCTTTGTACTCTCAAGTAGCTTCTTTTGTAAATTGGGTTATGCATGAGACCATTTCCAATTGTTCATTTGGAGATGTTCATTTAGAAGTGTCTGCCTGCCTGGCTAAGATGGCTTTCTGCCAAACTCTGCAGCTCCAATAGACAAGGTGAGCTGACTTCTGACTGCCTCAGCTAGTGGTATTTGTACTTGAGTGCATAACATTGTGGCTATTGAAGGAAGCTTTAAGCCATTAGGAATCCAAACTTCAAATCTTATTCCAAACCATTTTCCTAGGCAACAATGTGTGTCCAATCTCTCTTTCTTCTTAATTGTACAACATGTCCTTGGAATTGGTGACATCACTGCTGATGTGAAGAAAAATAATTGCAGAGTCCTGAAAAGTAAATTAAGATTGCTAAATAAGAAAGGAAAGCCAGGGCTTCTGTGATAGCTTTTTCTTAAATGTGGCCTACTCATCTCTTACTACTACCTCTTGTATCGTCATCTGCATTTTCTTCCACTTTACTTTTTCTCAGCCAGTGTTCCATGTGCCAGACCAGACAAAATAGAAATACATTGAATTCAAAAAAAAAGGAAAAAATATTTTGAAAGAAATTCAACCCCCCCCTCCCAAAAAAAGGAAAGAAAATCATCTGAGAAAGCAAAGGACTGATAAGGGGGGGAAATGAAATGTGAATTTGCTGATTAGGGTATTTAATATCCAACAGATTAGCCTGTAGGACAGGTTGGAACAAAATAGATAAATAGGTGTTGATTAACTTCACAGATAAACATACAAATACAGACATACTATTGGACTGGAATGTGAAAAAGAATGAAACAACGATGGATCAGCAATTATTTTAATATTTAATATTTAATATATTTAATATATTAGATTTAATATTTAATATTTAACATAATATTTAATATATTTAATGTCTTGTTCATTGTACTTGCCAACTGTATTTTATATAATCATTGTCTCCTAAATTTGTTAAACAAATAGAAGCTGATTAACTTCACAAATACACATACAAATGCAGGCATCTTAGTGGATAGGAATGTGATAAAGAGTAAAACAGTGATGGCTTAGCAATTATGTTAATATTGGAATGTCTTGTTTATTGCACTTGCTAATTGCATTTGTATATATAATCATGGTCTCTTAAACTTGTTTACAAGGTTGCTTGGGAGACTTCCAATTATAAGCGACACATGGTTTTGCTGTTATGCTGTATATAATTGCTTAATAATGGACTTTGGTTGACCAAGTCATGGACCAGAGTATTGTGAAAAAGATTGACAGGAACAAATGTCAACACAGAGTAGCATTCATGGATAAAGGAGCAAGGCATGACTAGGCTACTCAGAATAGCTTAAAATCAACATTTCTGGAAGCCTGAAACAACCCTTCAGTGCTTCAGCAACATAATCTAAAGAAAAATACATTAAATTTAGATTCAAAGATGTCTGAAAAATAATACTAGTAAACTGGACAAATAATATCACTTCAGTTCAAAAAGATAAATCAGCGTAATATGTCAGATTAGATGAAATCCATTTGACTAACCTCAGTGACTTAGCAGCTAGTTGAAATTCTCAGCAGCGTTTGATGGCAGTCATGCGTACAATGTCCAAACAGTATGTTACTCAACCATCTCTGTGTCAGAGAGGCTGTAACTGCAGAAAGGGCCTATACATCATTGCAAGCAATTCATGTTTTGAAAGCTAGGGTTAAATTCAGCAACTGCAAACGTTATTCAACCTGCTTCAAAGGAAGCTGAACATAATCTCTGAAGGCAAGATGAACTACCAAGTGACATTATCCCAATCTTATACAAATTGAATTTCAAAGTATTGACTCTGATCCAGACCATGTAAAAGAATAAACAGAAATGGGAAATTCTAACACAGCCAGAAAAACAGAGGAAACACAGCAGAGCAAATAAGTGGCTGCTTGTAGCAACAGCATACCGGCACCAGCAGGCCTTAAAGTCAACATGACAGGTCAGGGACTTCCTTCTTTTCCATGGTCATATCATGATTTATTCTAGATCAATAGGCCATATAACCAGAAGATGAAGTTTGCATCATAAGCCAGAATAAATTGATCAAACTTTCTTTCAGGTAATATTAAGACAAGAAAAACATTGTTCATGTTAAAAGTGATCTTTTGTATTGTAAAGGTTGATAAATTAAAATCAATAACATTATTTTTTTAAATACCAAAACCTAACTTTCCAAATAATAATACTGTGCAGTTTAAAAAATGTGTAAATGAAAACTTAAAGTCCCGTTCTGGCCAAGTATAAGCAGAAGCTAATCCTTGTATCTTCTCCCAGATTAGAACGTTTCAAATAAGGATATAGTTCTAAATAAGCATAATATAATACAGTCAGGAAGGGCAAAATGGCTCAGCAGTTAAAGATGGGAAAGCTGACAGCCTGCGTTGGAGACCTGAGCACCACACAATGGGGCAAGCTCCCGTTACTTGCCCCAGCACCTCCCCCCCAGAAGATCAAAAGCATGCAAATGTGAGTAGATAAATAGGTACCACTTTGTGGGAAGGTAACAGTGTTCTGTCATTTTGGCATATAATTATAGTTCCATGACCATGAAAGTCTCTTCAGACAATGCTGGCTCCCTCAGTTAAGAAACAGGGATGAGCACTGCCCTCTAGAGTCAGATATGATTGGACAGGGGAAATCTATACCTTTTAATATAGTCTGCTTTTAATATAGAGCTGCTTTTGCATTTTACTAAGGGATGATCGAAGAAGAAAGAGTGGAGTTGGCTGAACCCTTGCAACTGACTCCACATTGTAAACAGCCCCACCTTTTGCCTAAAGAACCAATGGCTGTACCAAGGCAGACTTACACACTGAGCTGAAAAATCATTTTCTTATTCTATTTGAACATTTGAAAAAAAAGAGATTGTAATCAGATATAATAGTTAAGATAAATCATAATATTTATAATAACTAGGCTAGTATATCAAGACTCCAATGGGTGTATTTTTGTAATCTTATGTTTCCAACGGGTATTAAAAAAAAACCCTTTGTTGAATCAAATTCAACATCTGTAGACATATAGTTTTCCTGAAAGAGGTTTGCTACTGTTTTTTCCAGCCTGATTTTTTCCCACCAATTTTCCAAAATAACCTACAGATGTTGAACTTCCTGGTGCTCCCCAAGTACAACTTCAAATGCTAAACAGATTCAATCTTGTTAGGTCTTTATTCTGTGCTCATTTCAATGTAAAAACTTTACTGGAAAAGGAACAATAACAACAAGAAAGAAATCCAGTTGTAAGGATCATTTTTGTCCCTGTTTAGGGAATATTCCACCTTCCCTCCCTCCCTCCCTCCCTCCCTTCTTTCCTTCCTTCTTTTTTTCCTTCCTTCCCTATTCCAGCAACTCCAGAAGAACATAAAAGCCCCTTGAAACAATCAAGATATAAATACATAAAAGCCTGTGCCCGTATGATGCAGCCATCTAGAACTGATCATATGATGATATTCTAGAAGTATCAATATTCTTATTTTGTCATGTTAATTAAATAGTTTGTGAAAAGCTCAGTTTCAATCTCTTGTCTGAATGTCCTCCAGCAGATCTGAGACCAGATGATCTCATTTTACCTTTGCTGCCCTGAGAGAGTTCCCTCCTGCCTAGCTGACAGGTTGGAAGCAAGGGAGAGCACAAAGCCATGTGAAAGGAAACCCTTTCACCTCATTAGAAATTATTCTACCTACTTCACTCTATGCTCTTCCTCCTTGCTTCCAACCTGTCAGATGTTTGGGACACATATTGACTATTCTTTTGAAAGTATTTCAAAAAGAACCCAAGTGACCAGTCACAGACATGAATCTCTTCTGCATTTCCAACTTGTCACTCAGATAATTGAAAGCCTACACACACAGAGCCCCACCACACTACAAGTTAATGAGGCTGATTGGAAGTGGTTTTTTTCCTTGTCAGCAAGTGACATCTGACAGAAGGGGAAAAAGCCAGAAGAATCCACCAATCACACTGCCCTTAAACTGCACTGCTTTACAACTCTAAGGATGTCATCAAATGCCAGTTTTATTGCTGAGGCAAAATGCGACTTGGCTGTCATGACAGTGCAATTTATATCAGCATACTTTTCCATTACCTAAAGAACTAAAGAACTAGAATCATGCAAGTTAATGTGGAAAGGTACAAGGAAAAGACTTGGTATCTGAAGTCATAGGGTTCTTAACGGACATGATTCAATTATTATGTACGGTTCTAGCTTTTGCTTTAGAAATGCATCTCCACTGATAGGTTAAATGAAAGAGGAGTTAATATCATTACAGATGGACATCTAAATACATGTGATATAATGTAGAGTTGTTTCTGACATTATGATAGAATATTAGCTTTTCCATTAATGATTCCAGCAGAGGAGAAGGAAGGGAAAGGAAGAGGAAGGGAGGATGGTCATAATATTGTGAACAATTCTATACATTAAAAGAACAAGTCTTCCAGGTTGTTATACTGAATAGTGCATAGATTAACTATACACTAGCATAGTCGGCAAATGCTTACATGATTTAGAGGATCATCTTAAGGTTTCTTCTCTTCTACAAAACTCTGAATATAACAGAAACCATGAAATCCATATAGGATGTTCTGACTGTGAATCAGAAGAGCAGAGTTGGAAGAGACCTTGGAGGTCTTCTAGTCCAACCCAGGCAGGAAAGCTTATATCATTTCAGACAAATGGTTATCCAATATCTTCTTACAAACTTCTAGTGTTGGAGCATTCACAACTTCTGGCGGCAAGTTGTTCCACTGATTAATTGTTCTAACTGTCAGGAAATTTCTCCTTAGTTTGGTTGCTTCTCTCCTTGATTAGTTTCCATCCATTGCTTCTTGTCCTGCCTTCAGGTACTTTGGAGAATAGGTTGACACCCTCTTCTTTTTGGCAACCCCCTGAGATATTGGGACCCTGCTATTATGTCACCCCTAGTCCTTCTTTTCAGTAAACTAGACGTACCCAATTCCAGAAACCATTCTTTATGTTTTAGCATCCAGTACCCTAATCATCTTTGTTGTTCTTCTCTGCACTCTTTCTACAGTCTCAACATCTTTTTTACATCATGGCCACCAAAACTGGATGCAATATTCCACGTGCGGTCTTACCAAGGCATAATAAATTGGTATTGACATTTCACGTGATCTTGATTCTATCTCTGTTACTGCAGCCTAAAAGTGTATTGGCTTTTTTGGCAGTTGCAGCACAGTGCTGGCAAGGTAGAATATATTTACACATTAGGCACAATCAGACTACTGTAGGGTATCATCAGATGCTCTTCTCATTCTTTGTCTTTGGCTATGCTGGTTAAGGCTATTAGGAGTTGAATTTCAAAACCTTGAAATCTACACTATCTATTGCTCTTTGTTTCCAATTGTTTGATAAGACATGAATGAATGACAGAAAGAAAGAAAGAAAGAAAGAAAGAAAGAAAGAAAGAAAGAAAGAAAGAAAGAAAGAAAGAAAGAAAGA
>JANHFL010007925.1:0-25517 GCA_032468155.1 Oxyrhabdium leporinum
CAGAGGTGATATTTGCCGGTTCTCTGAACCAATCAAAATTTTCCCTACCGGTTTGCCTAAACCGGTGCGAACTGGCTAGATTTCACTTCTGCTTAAGGTGTACCCGATGAGTGTTATCAACATGACAGTATATTCACTTTTGAGTTCAGATCTTTGCATAGTTCTAAAAGTTAATAAATATTACATTAGTATGATAGAGAAGGCTGGAGTGGCCCATGTTCTTTGCACTCTCTCGTAAGCTCTCAGGATGAATGTCTTAAAACTTGACATTCTAATTTTACCCTTTATTATTGTTTTCTCCCTGGATTGCTACAGTGACGTCAGAAGGCCAAATGCAATATTTTACAGAGTTTTAAGCTTTTCTAATTTGATTATCAGCATTGATTGCATTCACCCATAGTAATAAACTACAAACTCTAGCTTAATAAACTGCAGTGTGGAGAAACTGTAAACTGTTCACTGATTCATATAACGTGTTTGCTCTCTCCTTTCACATGAATGAATAAAGAAATCAGTTTGAGAGTAACTTTTTGTGACATCCAAGTTTGGTATTCTGAATCATTTTACCAAATGTTAAATTTTGTTAGCTAATTTTAAATCCTAGTTTTAAACTGACTAAGGTTCCTGGTGTTGTGTCATGGTAATCATAATTTTGGGTTCAAAGGTTGCTCCAGGCTATTTTCACCTGGATTGTTTAATGGCTTGAATGAAGACAAGGATGATTAGGCTCGTATAGAAACTGCTATTTGACTATCTTGGGGCCTGATAATACAAGATTTCTGGCTGTTAACCCAACAACATCGTCCAGACAAGGAGCACATTCAGGAGTACAAATTCTTTCTTTATTGTAAAGTTACATTGACAGAATCTTGTAAGAAGGAAAGTATTTCTCCCCTCCTTTTTATTTTCCTTAAAACTAGGAAGGGCCCTTTTTAAAACATTTCCCACGCCATCCCCTTTCTGTGGGCTGACAAATCTTTTACATTCTGGTTGTCCTGTCTGCAGCCCTCCCTCCTGTCCCCAGGGTTTTTCCCATGTATCATCACACTGGCTTATTATGTATGAGCTTGGTTACTTTAAATATAATAACTTGTTTTAAATGCTCATATTCATTGTATTTACTTTCATTTATATAACCACCCATCTCACATACATGACTCTGGGGAGTTCACAAAAAAAACCAAACATATAAATACAAATCAAAACAATTTGAACACTAATTAAATGTTTTAATTTAATTTAATTTAAATTTAATTCAAAGTTAAAGAAGTTAAAGTCAGCTGGGTGACTTTGGGCCAGTCACTTACCTCACTGTGTTGTGGGAAAACAGGAGGAGGAAGGCGTATTAGATACGTTTGCTGCCTTGAGTTATTTATAAAAATAATAAAGGCAGGATATAAATAAATAAAAACACTATGTGGTAAAGAATGTGAGACTTTCTTCGTGATTTTCAAGTTTCTTTAACCTCTATAATTAGTCATATTGTAAGCAATGATTTGTCTTTCTCTTCATGGTTTCATATTTTACATTAATTCAACTATGTTTAGATATATTATTACATTTCATCTTTTTCGACATAGCCAAGTGAATCTTGGAGAAAGAGTTATTTTATTAGATTTTAGGAAAATAAAATGTAATATATAGAAACAGTAACAACATAAAATGTGCTGCACAGAATATGTCTGAAAACAGTTTTATTTGTGCTGAGAGAATTTTCTTTTAATGCTGATTGCAATAGAAGAATAGAAGAATGTTGTTTTTGCAAACAAAAACAGGAAATAGTAATGAAACATTACAGGAAGTCTTGAAGGGAAAAATAGAATTGCCATGTTTATTTCATAGCAGCTAACTAGTCAACAACATAAAAGGAGGAACAATTGGGATAGTATAAAAACAGCTAGTGGCAACTGTGTTGCTGCTCTTAAAAAATTAAAAACTGGAAAACTTTCCATCTTTGCCACAAGGGATGATAATAATACTTATTCATAAACAGCTGGTTTTCCAAACAAGTTACACATCCAACATTACATTGGGTCATGTTTTATTGAACCGTGTTTTGTTTAAGAAACCAGTTGGTTTGGTTCATTTAATCTGGATACCTTGTTTTACAAGCCAAAGTGACTAAGTTCATGCAAACCAAAAGCAGAAAAAACACACTATGGCTTAGGATAACACGTGAATCAGGTCTGTGTTGTACTCTTAGCCATGACTAAGATACCAAGTTCTGGGTACAGAATTCTGAGTTTGAGCCCATCACCACCTACCTCTTGTAGAAGAAATGCTCTTCTACACCTAGTTTGATACCATTGGTTCAGAATCATCAGGGAAGCTCCAAAGTGCTGAATTCTGATTATAACCATTTGATTTCAGGAGTAAAGGGATGAACAAGAGGAATGCCACATTTACTTTGTGGTGTTTAATGTGACAACTCTACAGTTTGTCAGTTGGAGTTGTGTGAAATGGTGATGGTTGATGGGAATCGGTGGGTTATTCACTTAGCATTAAGGAACATAATTGATTCCTAAACTCATCAGCTTTGTTTCGCAGCGGAACTGTCCTTACACATAAAAATCTGCTGACTTCACCAAGCTTGCTCCAACTCAAGAGCATAATTTGTTGGAGAGAAGCAAATGATTGTCACTGAAAGAATGTCAGAGGAGTGTCTCTGTCTCTGATAAACTTTGCTTACCTCAAATAAATCTAAACACGGTTGAGTCTGGCTAGTCCTTGGATGGGAGTCTCCCAGGAAACTCTGGCACTAAAGACTAAACTGGCAAGTTGAGGAAACATCCCGGAAGAAGGCAAAGGCAAATAATTTCCACACTGTCATTGAGAAAACTGGGCGGATGTCCCCATATAATTGTCATGAGTTGAGCTTGACTTGAGGGTGTCTTTTCCTTTTTTTCCACATAAACAACTGAGAAAATCATTTCCTTCCCGCTTCTGGCAGGGGAAAAAAATGCAGTTTAGCAGTCCAAGCTGATTGTTTTGAATGGCTAAGGACAGAGACTACATAGATTTCTAAATTTATGATTTGCAGGTGCTGGAGCATGCAGTGACGTCATTGTTTATAGCTACCTCTGTTTGTAGGAAAATTCTGCACAATCCCCAAGTGTGGCTCTGGGAACATTAACTAGATTTTGCTGCTTTTTCACTTGTACGGTATCTCATCTTCTGCGACAGTACTGTTTTATAATGACAGTTTTGATGACGTGATTCATACGCCGTGGTGGCGCCCTGGTTAGAACACAGTATTGCAGGCTAAACCTGCCCGTAGCCAGGAATTCAATCCTGATTGGTTGACTCAGTTCAAGGTTGACTCCTTCTGAGGTGGGTAAAATGAGGACTCAGATTGTTGGAGGCAATATGCTGATACTGTAAACCGCTTAGAGAGGACTGTAAAGCACTGTGAAGCAGTATATAAGTCTAAGTGCTATTGCTATGATTTTTTAAGTAGAGAGTTGCTGTGTACTGTACTTTCATGCTGGCCACATGATGATGGAAGTGTCTGTCAGACAACAACCCAGGCTCCCTCGCCTGAGAATCGGAGATGAGCACCGCCCCTTTGAGTCACTCATGACTGGACAGGGGAAACTCAAGGCCTGCGGGCCAGATCTGGCCTGTGGGCTGCTTAGATCTGGCCCACGGGGCTGCCCTGGAAGCAGCGAAGGACCGGCCCGCGGTGCCTCTGCTAGTGAAAACAGAGTTCGGGAGGGCCTCGCTGGCAGAGCACTGGAGGAGGCCCCTGCAGGCGACCCCGACACAAGTGATGTTGAGCTGGCTATGCCCACCCCGGCCACGCCCACCCGGCACCCGAGGTCGAACACAACCCTGATGTGGCCCTCAATGAAATCAAGTTTGACACCCCTGATGTAGGCTAAATAATGATCCATAGTACATTCCTCTAAGAATTTAACATTAGACCTTTCAGCCCACCAATAACTTCTGTTTGCGGCTAACTGTAGTGCTACCAAGGAATAGGAAGAAAGTCACCTGTTAACCTTTGTGTGTAACACGCCTCATTCATTTGTGTTTATGTGTGCCTGCTAATCAGACGCTTTTTGTCTAGACAGTCTATCTGTGTACATGGCAGCTGTCAAAATGTGATTAGCAGGAAGCTCTAGGCAAATATGGGAGCACCAGAGGCAAAGTTTTGTTTCTTCTCCCCCAGGCAGGTATCTTGAGAACCTGTCTCTCATTTTACAACATTTCCCTTGAAAATCACTGTGTTAGCAGTTCTTCATGGCTATTATTGTGTTCTTTAAGAGGGGGGAAATGCCTGCAACTGAGGGTGACAAATTAGTAACCATATTAACTGTAAAAAAACCCAGGCTTGAATGATAAAGTTACAATTTTAAAAAATAAATTGTGGTTAAAGCATAATCTTTAAGGATTTGTTCCCAAATTGTTCTCAATCTTTCTGAATTGCTTTGTGAATAATGGATTTTTCCTCCTTTTTATTGAGGTATCTGCATGAAAATTAGAATTTAAAATATTAGGAACCTGTTAAGGAAATGTTCCATCTAGGCAGGGCTCAGAACTTTTAAACAGGTTTTATAATAACATAACTTAGTCTGCCAAAGTGTTCAGCTGCTGATTTTTTTTGAATTTCTAGGAAGTGCCAGGAAGATCCTTTTCCTCTGAGCTCTTATCCGTCACTACCAAATAGGTCAAATATCAGTGAACAATTGATTCCATTTTTTAGCAATAGAAACCAGCTTGCATTAAATGTGGAAGTCTATTACAGAATGAGGTATGGTATAAAATCATGTTAATTTTTTTTAAAGTCTCGATGGATCCTAATTTGCTCACTACACTGCCTGATAATAAATGTAACTATCCAATTGTATAAGGTTATAACAAATATCTGCAATAGCAAGGGGTAGAAGCTTAGTTTTAAAAGCATAATTGTTGGATATTTATATTTTTCAAATTCTGGGTTGGTTTTCATGAACAGCATAAAAAGGTGAAGATGAGTTCATGTTCAGATTATTTTTACTCAACTCTGATCTTGCTAAGAACAAATGCTTCTTACTTGGAAGCTAACACATCCATATATAATTTGGGGAGATGCAGTAGCTGTTACACACTTTCCTACCTGGAAACTTTTATCTTTAGGTACTAACAGAGGACGCTTTTATATTGTCATTTTCTGCCTTATTCCTAGAAAAAGGTTGTCTAGAAAATATTAACCTACTATGTACACCTCTTGTGTTATTGCTATCTTTTTTTTTCTAACTAAAATAAATCTTAAGGACATAATAGCGGTCATATTCATCTATCTGGAAGCAGATTCTGGACGAAAATAATAGTGACTAATGAATAGAATAGAGAAGAGGTCCAAAACACTCCACAAATGTAGCTTGAGAGATGAGTCAGAAGCAAGAGGAAGATCCATTCTCCCTAACCTGTTCCTGCTCTCTAATGCTCTTAACAATTTGTTTACATTTTGAGCAAGATTCTTTGTCTTTATAGATTGCTCTTCTGTAGCAGAGTGGCCATAATGTGCCTGCAGAGGGTGAATGCTTAGAAATCCACCATGCTGAGTTAAGTGTTTGATAGTGCAGCCTCATATCATGTTTTGCCTCTGGTTGTGGTTTGCTCTAGTGGAAATTTGGGGATTGTGGGAGTCCTGGGCAGCAAGGGTGCTGGTAATACTTTAGCTCATCCCAGTGCAATGTCTTCCCCTTGAGATGGGGTGACTTCTCAAAAGTTCTGGTTTGGGCAGTTCCTCCAAATCACCTCTAAGATCTGAAAAGCCATGTTCACGCTCTTGCTCCTAAATATTGCAAGGCCTGTGCAGCATAAGCCCTTGCAATCAGTTAACTCTAGACAGGTGATTGTGATACAGAAGCAGTTCCATGTGTCTACTCTTTTTGCAGTTGTTTTCATTTTTAGGAGGACGAATGCTGAAGTGCCTGGTACTTGCAGTTGACTATATTTTTTATGAAAATATTATGTATCGAACAGAAACTCACTTGTTTGTTATTCATTAGAGCTCTGCAGCATTTCAGATAACCCTTGACATTGAATCTTGCGTATTCAAAACAAACAAACAAAAACATCTGAATAAAGGTTTGTAGGGAATATAATTTTCTGCCAAGCATTGAAAAGGTCAGATTAGGGCACATGTATGTCCATTCTTAATGTATATCTTTCTCCCACACTCTTTCTTCTGCTTTTCAAATGTTTGTTTGCACATCTTTTCTTTACACATGCTCACGCCTCTCGCTCCTACACATGCAGTAAACAAACAGGCATTTTCAATATTCAGCCAAAGTAAACCCCCAGCTTTTATTTATGATAATTGAGGTTGGTGAATGTTTAACTTATCTTGATGTGAAAATATTGCTTTTATGAAGCAGTGCAGTGACATTGAATTCCTTCTACATAAAGCTCTGCATTTCCCTAATTGCCAATAAAGAGAATGACTTTGAAAGGAAAAAACTCTTACAATCTGTTTTTCCTATAAGTGACAAAGTTGATTTTGGTTTGGGGAGGCTGCAAAGCATGTAGACAGCACATCACTTTGATCAGATCAGAAAAGTAGATTGCAATATTGTTATCGTCTGTTCCAGGGCCATAATAAACATCCAGGAAGTTGGATCAACTGAGACAAAGCTTTTCAAATTGTACAATCCTGGGGTTCCTAAAGTCGAAGCTTCACAATGAAACCAATCTGACAGAGCTATGATTTGCTTGGTGAGATTATCTGTGGTTTCAATTCCCAGAAGTAGAGTGACTTACATGGGCAATAGAAATGATGACTATGTGTTCCATCATGACTTTAACCCTCTTACAGAGTCTGGGACAAACCTTGTTTAGAAAGCACAGCTGTCTTGAAGTTCAGAGGTTCCAGTATCTCAACACACCCATTAAATAGTCGCCTTTCTGTGGGTAGCTAGTATTTATTACAGTTCACCAGTCTGTCCCTCAGTTGATCGCATTAGTATTCGCATAATGTCACTCATTCAAAACTTTTTTGTCCAGGATGCTAATTTAATCCTGAAGGAAGATAAAAAGGCAGATCTTTTCATATTCACTGGATTCTTATTTTTTTTCAGAGGGAAGCTTTGACTCTTTAGAGTCATTCAGCAAGAACATTCATGCTGGAGGCACCTTGAGCTGAGCCTTGTGTGGAAGAGAATTCCAAAGTAGAAATGCTCGCCCCGTGGCCATAATAGAATATGTGTGTGCATGTTGAGTTTGAGACAAATAGTTTAAGAGGCAAGTCTATTATGGTTTAACTCTTTCCTCCCATCGTTCAGAAGTAGGATCCTCATGCTTAAACCAAGTGGGTAATTTATTGTTATTGGAATTGGTTTACTTGGACTTGGCTGTAGCCCATTTTTGAACTGTGATCACTATACAATTAAATTAAAGCAATTTATGTTGGGATCTTACCTGTACCACTTTAACAGAAACATGGCATCAAATGCTATTTTCAGAAATGGGATACATACTGAAAGTCTTACCATATTGTGCAGAAAATAGGTAAGATGCTTCAAATAACATCCAGTACTTCTGACAATATGCTTTCTCCTTCAATTTTTCCACAACTAATCCTGGCAGGTTGCATTTGAATGAGAGACAACATTGACTCAAAATCACCAGATGAGCTTACATGCTGAAACTTCTTGGGTTTAATACCATAAGCACAATACCTTAACTCACAACATAGTGCCACAAGCAGAAAGTAACACTGGCCTTTTCCGTTAGTGATGGCATCAAGAGCAATATTTTTGGCACTGATCTTGTTTTGAGTGTAACAGTGCATGGTGTAATAATGCATGGTAGGTGGTAGCTTGGTTTCTTGCTGGTTTCCCCAAGGGACTTTATGTTCCTCTTCAAAGTCTCTTTCAAACCCTTCCCAATTCTTGGAGAGAGCAAACTAAGTACACTATTATCAGCTAGAGAAATCCTCTCTGCTGCTGATATACCAGATAAGATGTAAATAGCAAACCCTTTTCCTTTCTGGCCTGACCTATTAAGAAGGTGCATGCTGAAGAATAGAACCAGGAGAGCAAATGGTTCCTGAAAAGTTTTAAATATATATAGCAGGTACAGAGATATGGAAGAAAATTCAAAAGGAAAGAAGGACAAATAAATGAACAGTTTCCTTCTGAAGCTCCTGTGCTGAGGGTCTCTGCCTGCCTGCCTGTCTCTCTTTCTTTTTCTCATGCACACTCACAGCCAAAAGCAAGTTTAGATAACTTCAGTCTCAGTCAGCAAAGTAAAACAGAATCGATCCTGCACCTAGCCTTCATTCTTCACTGGAGTTCAGCCTAGTTTCCCTTACCTAGCGTTTTGGTCATAGCAGGCTTTCAGCTGGCCTCCGAGATGATAATGCAAGCATCAAAAATTGAAGATGAAGTAATGGGCTCATTGCTATTTGATTATTCTAGGCTTTTGTTGTCTCCAACTGTTGCTTAGGTTAAAAGGTCAACTAACTTTTCTTCAACCCTTTCAATCTCTGAACTTTGGAATGGAATTTTCCCACTTTCACTGTGGAAAATGCTGTATTAAGAAGTGAAGCATGGATGCATATAAGTGGGGCAAGGGAGGGTTGGGTATATGTACAGACTGCATAGAAAATCCATCCTCCAGTAAACCATGGGATTATTGTTAGCAGTGAATTCTAGAGCATCTTGGCTTTGTCATAATCATTACAATTTTGTGTACATACACACACACACACACACACACACATTATTCTTTATGCTTCTGTTTCTCTTCCTCATCCTAGATCATGTTCAGAACAAAATCCGTTGAAGGTTTGACTTTCTTGTCCAATGAGGACATTATGGGGAACCCTGGGGTTTTTTCCAGATGCTAACAGGCAAGAAACAAGAGAGGTGCCATGAATTATTCCACCTAAGATCAATAGCATAATAGCATTGTGGAAAATTTGTGCTTTCCAAGATGCTGTCAATTTTTTCTAGTGGATTCCCAGATATTTGGGTGGAAGAGTTACACCATTCCCCCCACTGCACCCCTTTTGCCATCTTTCATTACTTTTTGACCTTGAATGCTAAAACATATAAATTAGTGAATACAAGCAGAATTTGGGGGAGGGGGCGATTCAACTTAAATGGAAAAAAGAACCTGCATAAATTGATATTAATGTATATTAATGACACTATGTCTTTATCCAGCACATTGATGCAGATGTAGAATATCAACCTGTAAGTTTGTTTCCATTAGTTTCCATGGACAAATATATATACGCCCTAGAAATGAAGAGGTTGAAAGTTCTGTATTTGGCTGCATTGGCTGGCATACCTACTGCTGTGTAGTAATTAACTACGATGACTGCTCTTTTCAGCCTAGTTGTTAGGATGTGAATGGGTTTGTACAGTAATTTGAGAAGCTGACTAATGCAGCTTGCTGGATGTAGCTGAGTTTCCTTTTTTTCTTGCAATCTTTGTATTTTTATTTATTCATAAGCCATAGTTTAGCCACAAGGATCCTCAAAGCAGCCTTGAATAATTACAAATTCTATATGAGGTCTGCATGCATATTTCATATCCATATAAATGTATGTGTGTATACAACAAAATGGATTATCATCAGGTAGAAAGACTGAAAGCATCTGCATGGACAGTAGCACTAATCCAAATATGAGAAAAATATTTTTTTCCAAAGTCCATTAAAACAGGAAGTTGTTACTGATTTCCTAAAAGGATGGACAGATGCATAGTCAGTCTTTTTATTTCTGTGCACTACTACAGTGAGTTTCCCTATCACCATCCCAGAGAAGTTCTACCGGATGAAATCTGTGTTTCTTGGCAAACACACATAGCTTAATGATTAACTTGGTCTGTAACAATGCAGGATCCTCAGTTGTTTAGGGGCAAGTTATTTCACCGGTATCAAGGCCCTGATGCAGTACAGCATTGAGCATGCAACGAAATTTCATTTTAATGTATGCCAATTAGCGTACATTCAAAGTGACAACAAAGTTATTCTAAGTCTAAGCACGCATGGAGTTTCTTCAGCATAGATACAAGGTGACATAAATAAGCACCCCCTTCAGCAATCTGGATGCTGCATCTGCTTCTGATACAGCATGCAAAGGATCCAGCTGTAATCTCAGTTTGAGATCATCAGTGTAGTTAGGTGGCAACATCTGAAGAACTGGGGTCTGCAACTCAACCTCCCAGTCTTCTGGATGGTTGTGGTGTCCAACTGGTGATACTAGAAAGGGCATAACTGAAATAGTTCTGGGTGCTCTCTTGCTTCCTTTTGTATTTTTGAACTAATATAAGGGTGGGAATGGAATCTGGGAGAGAACCGCTAGCTCTTCTGTCTTTAATCCATACTCTCAAAAGCATAAAAATATTGTACAATATTGTACTGCAGGTTACATCAGTAACAGGGAACTCAGGAAGAAAACCAGGATAAGAATCAGTGATACAAACACAAATTTTATATTGATACATTTTCTGCTGATTTGGAAATAGGTAGAGCGCACTTCAAACCAACAGTAAGAAAAGATCTGTCTCTATCTCAGTATATAATGTAGTTGCAGGAGAAGTGGGAGAAGATTGTAAGATCGTGTGTACTTTATCATTTCAGTTTATAGCCCAAGTTCATGCCAAAGTCCACAAGTCTAATACTGCAGTTTTAGGACATATAAGATCATAAAGCCTATTTTGGATTTTTTTTAAAAAATGTATATTCTTTATATTTGTATTCAACTGGAAAAACCAGCGGTTTTTTTGTAAAGATATGTGAATTATTTGTAAGTATGCAGTTATATAAGGTGGAAACTGGAAATTAAGTTCCTTCTCTCCCCCATCTTCTCTTGACATCTGATCAAAGCTGAAGGCGGTGGGAAAATATTTTAAAAACCAGTTTTAGGGCTTTGAAGTCACTTCCATCAATAAGAATTATTCTACTAGTTTGGAATGCCCAGAACTCAACTGCATGCAAAAATTGTATTCAGCAATGATTCATTACAAAATATATCTTGGGGGGAACATCTGTTGCATTGAAGAAGAAATAATATCAGAAGGAGATATTGAGAAATGCATTTTATGCCACCCAAGTGAGTCAGATATGGAGAAATACTCTAGAATAAACTGGCCCTGAGAGGACGCTGCATTAATTTTTCAAGGGTAGAAATTCCAGATTCGGGCATTCTGTTTTTAGTGCCTGTCCTGAGCTGCATAGGTAGCAGCAATGATATGGGGATCAGATCATCTCAGTGGAGAATCATGATCATATGAAAGTAGGCAATCTTTAACTCCAGATCCAAATAACTGAAGGCATAGAAGTGATTTGCATTACCGTGAGTCAGGGTGGTACAATATTTCACTTTCAGTTGGAAATATCAACAGTCTTGAAATTCACAGGACTGCATATACAGAATTAGTTTGCTGTTCACTGCAGCAGCTACATGTATTTCCAGGATTGTCCAGCTGCATTACTAAGTTGAAGACAGGTGCTGCTTTTTACTTTCGTATTCCAAAGCATTTCTTCTCAATTCAAACTGTAAGATAGAATGCCTTTTGCATTCAGCACACTCAGAAAGGAGCTATTGCTATAAAAATGTGCGAGTTTGATGGAATGCATTTTGTCTTCTTTGGACTGGAGAGCTGTGGTGAAGAAAGAGTGCGGAACATCTTCCACTAAGTTTTTATTACTCAATTTCCATTTAATACATATATTAAGCCCATAGGTGCTTTTTCAAGAGGCAACTGGACTTTCTGATTTTTGTTTGAAGGTGTTTCGTTTCTCATCCAAGAAGCTTCTTCAGCTCTGAAGAAGCTTTTTGGATGAGAAGCGAAACGTCTTCAAAGAAAAATCAGAAAGTCCAGTTGCCTCTTGAAAAAGCACCTTTGGGACAACCACGAACTGGATGACTGAGAATCTCCATAGACATATTAATTCTTTATTTCTTGATCAGCAGTTACTCGATCTACTGTTTCCAAACTATAGTGAGTAAAAATTTTCTTTCCACAAGTAGCTGTTGCCATCCTATAATAATCCCAAGCACCTGGGCTATCTTGCAGATAGTACAAGAGTATGAGATTAGAGTACACCTTTTTAACAGTTTTCTTCCAGTCTTTTAATAATATAGGTTATAATAGTACTATACAACAGTGCTAGATTTCTAAGTATGGGGCAAGAACTTTATAATCCCCAGGTGGCTAGGGAGTTACTTATTTGACAATAGAATGACAAACATAATCACAAAATATAAAAACTGACAAGTTAAACGCACCAAGTACTTTGAAGAAGAAAGAAGATTCATTCTTGTTCCAGAAGAATTATGTTTCTGCAGACAGGATCTTGGCCAACCTCTCCTGATTTATGCACCCCGGGATTGAATTGGTGGCCAAGTAAAGTATTAAAAAGGAATTTTGCCAATCTAATGTTTGAAAGGAAACAAAGGACATTAACTGATAGCTTCACATAATTGTGTAGCTTTGAGGAAATTTTTATACAGTTCCCATAACATGTCATGGATATCAAAACTACACATGCGCACACGCACGCACACACACACACAATCAGAATAGAGCTGGAAGGGACCTTAGAGGTCTTCTAGTGCAGCCCCCTGCTCAAACTGGAGACCTTATAGCATTTCAGACAAGCCCAATCTCTTCTCCAGTGATGAAGCATCCACAACTTCTGAAAGCAAGCTGTTCCACTGGTTAATTATTCTCACTGTTAAGAAATTTCTCCTTAATTTCAGGTTGCTTCTTTCCTTGATTAGTTTCCATCCATTGTTTCTTGTCCTGCCCTCTGGTGCTTTGTAAAATAAATTGACCCCTCCTTTGTGGCATCCTCTCAAATACTGGAATACTGCTATCATGTCCCCCCTAGTCCTTCTTTTCTCTAGACTACCAAATCCAAATCCTGCAACCGTTCTTCATATGTTTTCATCTCCAGGTCTTTAGTCATCTTAGTTGTTCTTTTTTGCACTTTTTCCAAAGTCCCCAATCTGTATTAATGTAGCCCTATAGCCCTAATATATTGATCATCAATACAGAGCATTCAACAATAAAACAGCTTACAGATCAGAGTTTGGACAAAAACTCACGTCTTTCTTTGGCCTAAATGTAAAACCAATCTTGATATTAATTTATGCTCTAGATGGAGAATATTCTGTAGTTAGCATGTTAGAATCCAAAAAGTCCTCTGTCTGTCTGTCTGTCTGTCTGTCTTATCTATCTTGATATGTGTATGCAACTGCACAGTAATCAAGTTATGTCAGGTGAACAAGCCATTGACTGTTCATTTCAATAAATCATGATTCAGTCAATGATACATTCATTGTGTCTGCTGGTAGGAAAGAAATATTGTTCAGGTGCAGAAATCCCTCACATTCAAGCTAAAAAATATGAATTTGTACATGGATAAATATGAAAAGCATTTTAAATCATGGTATGAAAATTATACCATTGTGGCCCTTTCTGCCAGGTTTGTTATTGTTTCATGAAGATATAACACATTGTTCAAATGGGATTCCTGTCTTCTCATTTTGTCTTGCTACTCAACCAGGCCAAATGTGCACACAAAATAAGCATTTCATCTAATTTGAATCAACTCAGTAAATCTAAGCAAATGAAGTTTTTTTTTAAATGATACATTTTTATTGGATAAGACTTACGGATCCACTGTCAAAAATATTAAATTGTTCATATGGAAGCTATAATATTAATGCTACTGGCTTGGGACATCATCATATCCAGCACTTGTTCATTTTTTGCTAAGTATCAAACTAGTTTTGACTAACTAGGCAACAAACTGCAAGAATAGATTTCCAAAAATATAAGAGCTCGGATATGTGGGATTATTGTAGAAAAACTAAGGAAGCCAACAAGAATTCCAGCTACTGTTTTGTATATAATGCAAGTTGCATTAATAATGAAATCAAAGTTAGAATCTTATGCATCTTTCTCCTGCCTCGGTGATGCAACAAATTAGATACTTTGGGGCATGACACCCAGTTTTCATCTGTTTCTTGTTCTCATGATAGACAGCTGTGATATCAAGCTATTCATTTATGTCGCTGTGTGTAGTGACTTTATTCAAAGAGAATAAATTGCCCTGAACCTGAGAGATGGTGTTTGTGGACTTGTAAGAACATTATTATGCAATATCCTTTAGTCTATATCATGGATGTCAAACTCGCTGCGTCATGTTGCTGTCACGTGACATTTCGTGATGTTTTTCTCATTCGCGGAGCTGGGGTGGGCGTGGCCTGTGCATGACACATTCGGCCTGCAGGCCGCCAGTTTGACACCCCTGGTCTACATCAACTAAACTAGTAGAGTATGTTTTGTGCTGATGTTCTGATTCTTAGTGATTTCCCAAAAATACATTCTTTCTTTTAAAAAACAGTGCTCTCTGGAATTTCAGTAACACTGGCCTTAGTCCATAAAACTTTTGTCTCTTGCATACTTTCCAGGAACTGCTTCCAGGATCATGAATTTGGATGAGTTACTTTGTGAAGTAGGAGAGTTCATGCTATTCTTTTCTTTTTTTGTGTTATGGATATCCTTTTAGCTTGAAAATTTAAAAGTAAATGTTTGATGTCATCCACCTTTAAATTAGATCAGAGGTCAGGAAATGTGGTCCTTCAGATGTTGCTTAACTATAACTCTCTGTAAATCTTAGGCTGGTTGGAACTACCAGGAATTATAGTTCACTAACGTTCACTAAAGTTCTAGGTTTAAATGCTAGAACTGCTTAGACTGCTCCTGTTCTTGAGAAAACCCTGAAAAATAATTGTTTAGGTAGATCAGTCTAGCAATCTATGGTCGTCATTGTAGAACGAAAGTAATCAAATGCTCACAGGATTTACTATATTCATAGACAGTCCTTACTGTCTAATGTGTCTAAGATTAATTTTCTTTAACTTTGCTTGTTATTTTCAAATGGCTAGCTGTGCTTTGAAGTAAAGAGTTGATTTCCTATACCTCTAACTAAATTTTAGGTTCTCTTGCTCTCTTTCTCCGTCCATCCATCCATCCATCCATCCATCCATCCATCCATCCATATTTAGAAACCACTCATCTCTCTTATAGAATGAAGCTGGATGTTGCGGTGGTCATCATTTTAGAAATAAAATAATGATGACTGATTGGTGTAAGTCTTAGTTTTCATACAGTATATTTAAAAAAAAAATAGAAAAATCTGATCATTGCAAAAATGGAGACTGGTAGAAATAGGATATGTTGCTCAGAAGAGGGGGCCCAAATTGTCCATTATGTGGGACAGGAAGGATAAAGAAACACAGTTATTTTATAGCTTCCCAAATTTCTTCAATAAATATTACTTATTCTAGCATTTTGAATTTCCATGGGAGTTTAATTTTCCAGTCCTGTTTGACTTGATGCAGCCTGGAGGTTGCTAACAATCAGTATTTATATTGAAAGACTTCTCACTATTCAAAAAATAAAAATAAAACAGAACATTAAAAAAAATAGATTCAATAGAGTGTCCATTCCCACTACCTAGTAAGGACGGACATGGCTTGCTTTAATATGATAAAAAGAGGAATGGGAAGGCTGAGACTGAGGTGGGATGTTGCAGAGAAAATGAGATCATGACAGAAGGTTAAACGTTTGTGTGATATTTTGTGTGAAACAGATGAGTAAAACGAACAGCTCTTGTGCCTTTTGGGTACAGCTCATGAAAAAAACAGAGTTCTTGATTGGAGGTATAGTGATCCCTAATTAGATAAAATAATACATTTCATCTCTGCTGTATTATGAGATTCTGGACTAAATTTCTTTGATTTTAGTTTCACCCACTTATTTTTTTGCAAAACATTTGCTGTGGCTAGCTGTGCTCTTTTTGTTAGCACAAAATAATAAAATTCCAATATGTTGACAGTCCTCAAAAGGTTGGAGAAGTTTCTCAAACTATTTTATGAGTAATAAGATATCTCAGGATATTATATCATAGAGGCGGGACCATGTATTAGATGGCTATTAGGCACGGTCAATGATGATCACATTTGTTCATGTTTGCTCTGTACTTTTTTGCTTTGAGCTTAAGAGCAAATTGTGGCTATGGAATTTGGGATAAGTAGTATGTCTAATATTATCACCTCCACAGGCCCTTTTAGATTGCTATGAATAGTAAAGAGAGCTTATTTTCTTGCTTCATTAAGTAATTACTTGATGACTATTCCTGCAGTACAGGAATTCTAAAGCTAAGGGATTTTATAAAATAGGAGGGTGGAGGGTGCCTTCCTTGTTTTTCCCAGTCTTTGGAATCTTGGAAGAGAGAGATTGCTATTTCAGGTGAACCTATATTTTGGGATAATAATAGGTTATTGAGTTTTATTTCACCAACTATCTTCATCAACTTGATGGCAACAACTCCCAGAATTCCCAGCCAGACTGCCCTTGGCTAATGCCGTGTTCTTTGAAGGTTGCTGTCTTCAATATGGTCTAGAGGAATCTCGTGGAAGCTGCAAATACATGAATTATGTGTGTCTGGAAAAGGCTGAAAGCCATTTAAATACATAAAAAGGATGGACGTGGGTGAAGCAGTTAACCATGTAAAACCATGTTACCTCAGTTTAAATGCTCCTATGTGCGCATGTTTGTGCACTGTTGCTATGTCGATAGAACTTTAATACAACACTGCTTCTGTGACCTGATACTTACACTAACATAATTGAAACAAGACAGGGCATTTGGAAAGTTTTTAGGATTATAAGCTTTAGACTTAGTTACCTTAAAATGGGCTTTTATTTTAAGTTAATTGCATGTATGCCAACATCCAGCCCACTCTACTTCAGGCCTAAAAGATCAGCTCTCATCTCACTGAAAAATAGTATCTGATTCATACATTTTGTTTTTCTAATCTGGAATTCAATGGGTGTAAGAAAAGAACCTATCTGCATCTACATACAGATGCAAGCAAAATTTAGGCATCCCTGATCAAATTTTATGTAGTAATGAGTCCCTAAGGGAATAGAAGCCTACACCACTTCTACGTGGTACATAGTTAAACTTCTATTTATGTACTTGTTTACAAATTCATAATGAAAGAATAGTGATTATACCAGGCACCTAAGTTTGGACACATATTCAGTCAGTTCCTTATAACATGTGTAGTCAACTAATTATCTTACTGTTCTTGCTTTTGATTTTTTTTCTGCTTTCCTTGAAGAATTTATTCTAATTCAGAAATTTTGTTCGGTTTTCTTGCATGTTTGAGGTCTCTTTACAATTAACAGCAGTATTCAAATCTGGAGAAAGTGAAGGCCATTCCAACCTTTATCTTTCTTTTCAGTATTTCATGGTAGATTTGGAAGCATGTTTTAAATTATTGTCTTTCTGAAATACACAGCCTTTATTCAGCTTCATTTTTGTGAGACTAGGGGACACAAGCTTCTAGAATATATTTAATTGGATCCATTCTACCTTTTGCCACACAGCCCCAAAGCATATTAGATGGCAAAATGTTCTATTGTTGAAATACTTTATCTTTTTTTTAATCCAAAGGTACTCTGTGTTATTATTGCTGAACAATTCAATTTTTGTTTTACTAGTTCGAAACTCTTGTTCTAAAGCATTTCAGGCTTGTCAGGGTTTTTTTTTTTCTGTTTTGTTGCATACTTTAGATCATTATTTTTGTGGTGAGATTGAATTAAAAAAAAATCCTTGTCTCATGCAGATCATTGTTTTGTAAGCAACACCAATGCCAGCTAAACTTTTTAGCAGGTTATTTTAATGCCAGAGGCAACAAAGTAACTCCGTAAAATTATGGAGAAACCTCCATGTTCCTCAGTAGGGGTAGAATTCTTTTCTTTAAAAGCATTATTTTTTCAGTGAACATAGTTCTTCTGTGACATATGAACAAGCTTTAATTTTCTTTCAGCTGTTCAAAGGAGGACTGTGGCTTGTCAACATGCACTTGAGCAAACTCCAGTCTGGCTTTTTTGTGTCTTTGTGTCTTTCAGAGGTAGGGTCTTCTTGAATCTCCTACTGTGGGGGCCACTTGCAGTCGGATAGCAACAGATGGTGATTTGATATTGTTGTACCTTGATCTTAGAGCAGAGCCAGGATCCTTTTGAAATTTTCTTTGGTTCCTCCTCTACCATTTGAACTAGCCTTTTCAGTTTGGCCTCAATTTTCTTTTTGTGGCTGCGTTCAGGGAGATTGGCTATGTTCCCATGGACCTTAACTTTCTTGATAATACTAGCAGCCATGGGCAATGAACATGAAACTCTTTGAAGATGGTTTTGTAGCCTTTACCATGCTTGACTATTACCTTTGTTTTGTTCCTACTCAAACAACTCTCTGTTTTTCTTTTTCTTGTCCATGTTCACTGCATACAGTGACCCAAAACGCCAGAGTACTTTTCTCCATTCACATAGGCTCAGTGACTGATTATGTGATTGAAGACACTCATGATGTTAATTAAAGCAAATAGTCTACTTGAGAGATCACTAAAATCCAATAATGTCTTTTAACTTCTAAGAGGTACCCGTAATTATGTCCACACCATTTTCATGTTTTATTATTTACAAGACTATGTTAAATCATACATCAAAAGCAAAGTGCCTGCTCTGTGGATTATGAATAACAAAGTGTGGACGCCATTTACTTGTCTCAGTTTCACAGCAAATTGGGATTCTTTTTTTTTGGGGGGGGGGAAGTAGAGGGGTATCCATATTTTTGACTGTGTCAGTAATTTCCATTTTTAATAAGTTGAAATTGCTAGCTGAAAGCATTTAGGGTTTTTTAATAACCTTCCCCCGAAAGAGTGAATGATTTTTCTTTTTGAATTCTCAGACAGCTGTTTATTGAAGCCTGCAGTTGCTCAAGTAGGCTGAGAGTTTGGAAAGGTCAGAGTATTTGTTCACTTGTGAAGTTGTCTTTGTCAGGCTAATGGTACTCTAGGCCTAATAAATCAATCAACTTCTGGAGTCTTATTAGCAACTTTACAGTACAATGAAAAAAGTATCACTGAATCAACTAGAACAATGTTCCAACTTCTGCACATGCTATATTCACCGTGTTCTTTTTTGAATCTGTGAACAACAGCACATAAGTTGTGGACATTTGGGGAAAGATGTTATGATTAACTCTGTAGCTGCTAGAAATTCTGTTGCTTTCTTCTTGCATAGATTCGTGCAGTTTGGTCAGACGTGCCTATATTTTTGCGCAACTGTATATAGCTGTGGCAGAAAAAGAATTGGCTTACAATGTTAAAAACTCTTTTGAATATATCAACACAGCTTGTTTTAGCATAAGCAATGTTAGAAAATTTACTGGCCACTAAACTGTTGTGCTTCCAGACTGTTTTTCTTTGCATAAAGAGTCAAGAGTGTCAAGAGTCATCCACTCCTTTGCTTTTACAGGCAGCCTAAATAGCCTGATTAATGGCATCCTGCATTCCTTTCTCTTCATCTTGCTACAGTTAAGAACCCCATTAAAAGATTATTCTCCTTAGCGGGAAGAACGGTGTAGCCCTTGGCATGTGAGGTCACTAAGATCCCATTCATATGTTGCTATTTTAGGGTACTGATGATGTTTCAAAAAACAAAACAAAAAAAATCAAAGCCTAAGTCAGAGCAGGAAGAAACCACATCCAATATCTGGATTGCATCCTTCATTCCCGTGCCACTGGACCAGCATTTTAATAGTGGTAGCTGGCTTATGCATGCATATAATATTGCTGAAAATAGAAGGGTCAATTGTGTCAAAATAATTTGGGAGCAGCAGGAGCCGCATGCCAATTGGACAATGTAAAAATCCCTCTACTAGCCCTGGATACAAATGGCAAAGGTTGCTTTTACTCACAGTCATATAATTTATTCTATTAATTTAAAAAAAGGAGTCGTAGGCAAATATTTCCTCCTGAAAACATTGGGCAATTTGTCTCTTTCACTAACTTCCTTTTAGTACATTTCCTTTGAAGTATGTACAACAAATTCTGTTCTATCTTTTATACTTGGTTGATATATAACGAAACAAAACAACAACATAAATCTTGAAATCTGGGAATAGGAGGAAAGAGGCAACTTCTAATTTTACAGAGGAAAGTACTCACATCATATACTTGAGGAAAATGGGGCAGAATAATGGGTTATTTGATGTCTAAGGAGACTAGAAGTCGACAAAGGAAAGCAAAGAAGTTTATATGAGAGTTAACCAAGAATATAGGCATTATAGATAAAGCTAAATGTTTCCCCTGTCCTCTTGATTCTGACTCTAGAGGGTGGTGCTCATCACAATTTCTTAGCTGAAAGAGCCAGTGTGGTCTGAAAACATTTCCGTGGTCACGTGGCCAGCATGACTGTATGCAGAGATGCACAGAATGCTGTTACCTACCTACCGAAGTGGTACCTATTTATCTACTGGCATTTGCATGCTTTCGAACTGCTAGTTTGTCAGGAGCTGGACAAGAATGTGAGCTTACCCCGTAGGATGGCACTCAGGTTTCGAACCCAGACTGTCAGCTTTCCAGCTGATAAGTTCAGCATCTTTAACCATTGAGCCGTTGTGTCCCCTTTAGTCATTATAAATAGGTTTAAATCAATCCCATGACTTGCAATACCTTGGAAGATACACTTTAAATTTGGGGATCCAAGAAAAAGGTTAAAAAGGTATTAACTAAAAAGAAAATAGCTGTGGATTATCTCTGGGTGTGGCCATATCAAGGTTGCTTATTTATAGAACCATAAACCATAGCAAAGAGGGCCTGTACATAACTAAATATGCCAGTTCTCCTAGCCAGCCACAAGTGTATCAATGTCTTGTATGCAGTGTTCAGCTTCTTTGTTATTTCTTTGGTGGAGAGAAAGAAATCATTGAATATTTAAACTGGTAATTAAATTTCTGCACCCACTCACTTATTTAGGCAAATTCATAGAACAGGATGTGTGTGTGTATACATATGTATTTTAAAAACTCTACTGGAATATTTAAATTGACAGTTTGCAAACATGACATTTAGTTAGATCCCCCCCTCCTTCTTTTAGATAGATTTTTCCTATTGAAAGAGAGAAGATATGAAGCAATGAAAAACAATAATGGAAAAAGAGAAAGAAGAAAAAAAAATCAAAGCTATTGAGATTGACTATTCCTTATTAAACAGTGATTTAACAAATAGTTCTACCAGATCTGGAGTACAGCAGTTTCCTGCTAGTAGCATAAGACTAACCATTTTCTGACATCTAATGATCATTCAGATTTTTGGTGTCAAAACCTGGTAGCCTAGTTAAGATGGCAAAGAGTTTCTACAGAGTGGAGTTTCAGAGCTAACAGCTAACCTTGTTATTCAATTTCTGTCTTGGTTTCCTCTACAGCCACCATCTGGAAAGGAAGAGAGCTCCACCAGTGGAAGTGCCCAGGCAACTATTCAGCCTCCCAAGGGCCAAAGCTTTGTGCAGAATCACTTCCAGGCCCAGTACAGGTAAGAAACTAAGACATGATTTCCCATATTAATACTAAAGATCTACCAGGGTTTTTTTTTGTCCATCTAGAAGTCATCCAGAAATAGATTGTAGTAGATATAGCCAAAGATTTTACCTGGTGCAAATTCCACAGTGTTACAATTAAGTAGGAACCAGCTCATGACCACGGACAGACAGAGGGATTGAGGTACTAAGAGATGGCTTCCTGCAGCAGATTGAAGGTTGTCACTCTTCCAGGCAGGGGAGAGAGGGCAGTCCACCTTGTTTAGTCCCTAACACTTATCAGCTGGTTCCACTAGGTGCTGTTGTCAGGACTGCAATGATGCCGCTTCAGCTTTCCAAGCATGATTCCTACCAAGATCTGGCAGGGACCGAAGAGTCTCTCTGTTCTAAAAAAATGTAGCAACTAGAATGATTAAATAGGAGTCCTGTGTAAATTGTAAGAAGATGCTTTAGAAAAGTTAAAAAAAACAATAGTTCAGTTTGGAGGCGTTGCCAATTACTCTTCTATCAGCTGGCATTGCTTTGAATTCTAACCTGATGCCTTCAGTGTAACAATGGAATGCTGCATTCACAAAATAAGCTAGTGTTTGGACAAGCGACACTAAATTAATCCCAATGTGGTTTTACTGTCTTCATTTGCTCTTTCTCAGCTGGCAAAAATACGAGAACCGAACTGGAGTGTCAGCATGTGGCTTGGATCATTTTGTAAAAGATCAGCATCCAATTGTCCCAGTCTTGTCTAACCTAGTCCCTGATTATGTTTTTGCTACACTTCTCAGAACACATATAGTTAGGATTCTTGGATGTCTTCCGGTTTGATGTTGCTGCGAGGTTGGCGCAGGGGAGCGGGCTCCACATTCCCACGTCGAATCCTTTTCATCGGAGGGGCCCCCCCGGGGGGCTAAAGTCACCCCATAGAGGTGGCATACAAAGGAGGGTCACCCTGCAGGTCGCGGAGAGCGGCGGCTCTCTTGCTGGACCTAGGGTTTCTCCCCTCTTTGCCAGCAACAAAGACAAGGCAGCCATCATGGCCACTGTGAAGCTGGGGCAACTGAAGAAACAAAGACTGTGCTGGAGTGGTGAAAGTGGACAGTGATTGGACTGGGTGAGGTGATTTTTTAAAGTTTATCTAAAAGAAAATAAATCCGGAAAAAGAGACTTTTTGGATCATTTTAAAGCGGCGATTAGAGAGAAACAGAGGAAAAGTGCACCCTAACAGGAAATAAGTAAAAGTTATAAAATACAGAAAGACTGGATGGATAAATTTTATTGGCATGACTTTGAATAGGCATTTTAAAATGCTGGATATTTGACTGTTTATTGAATGTTTTTTGCTGATTTAATCGGAATAAACAGCTGATAGAATAGCCTTAACACTGAATTTTAAGTTAAAGGTGCCATCTACTGGTGAACGTTATATGTTATGCCAGACTCCTCAGAACTCTCAACTTTCTGAGTGGGAGGTGAGCATCTTCTCCACTAGGTCACCATGCCACTAGGCTACCACGTCTTCAGTCAGTAGTAAGAAAAACATCCTAGTTCTTCAATTGCCTCTCCATTATCTGACCTATTTCATGTAGCTCTTCATTCAGAGATTTGGGGAAGAGTGATAGAAAAAAGTTGTGATGAACCCCACCTCTGCTCTTTCTTGACTTCCTTGCCATCTTCCTCACACTGAAATGCATTGTATGTCAGGTCATTTCTTCTTCATCTCTGAGCTGTTTATAGTATTTTAGCATTTAAGTTTTATCGTTTTACAGTTCAGTTTTATTATGCATACATATTTTACGTTGCTTCCAAATAGGTCTATTGTTTTGAGGCAGTGTTGGATTTTATTAGTGTGACTTTGTTTTGTTATTATGCTAATACTATGTTTTACACTGAATCGTATAATACCTAGCAACATCTATTCTGTGATGTTTTTAATAAATGTAATAGAATTTAAGAAACACACCAGTGAAATGTCGGCATGGTTGATAAACTGAAAGAAACAAGATACCTATGTGTAGTAAAGAAGCAAACCAGCTCCAGGGTTTTTAAACACCCCTTCTAGGGATTCAGAGATCTTTCATATAAAAGAATTCCAATTGTGGGTATCCCATATGCTCTCATAAAACAGCAACAATGAACAATTTAATTCACAATTATTTAATTGACCTCTCTAAAAGTGTGCTTTTTTTACATTTATTGTGGCAGACTTAGAAATAATAGCAATACAGGTAGTCCTCGGGGCTTATGACCACAAATGAGACCAGAATTTCTCTTGTTATGGTATGACTCATTTAACAATTTTTGGCACGGTTGTTAAATTAATCACTGCAGTTGCTCTTACTCTTGTCTTACAAATCTCCTTTTTTACATGCAAGATGGAAATACACACAGGTAGTCCTTGACCACAGTTGAATCCCAAATTGCCATTGCTAAGCAAGTTAAATGGCAGCTGTTAAATGATTTGGACTCCATTTTACAACCTTTGTTTGCCGGAGTTGTTAAGAGAATCATTGCAGTTGTTAAGTGACTCAAGTGGTCATTAAGCAAATCCAATCTATTGACTTTATTTGATAGCTGGGAAGATCATAAATGGCAACCATATATGACCCTGGAATGCTGCAACCATTATAAATACAAGCTCATTGACAAATGCCTGAATTTTGATCACGTGACTGTGAGGATGTTGCTATGGTCATAAGTAAGAGAACAGTCATAAGTCACTTTCTTCAGTGATGTTGTAACTTCGGACAGTCACTAAATGAATGGTTTTAAGTCGAGGACTACCTGTAATGCAAATCCAGAAACAATATATATCAGCAGAGTGGTATGAGAAGAAAGACCACGAACAAATTGACTTGTATGCCTGGATCTGCAATCCAAAGAACATTGTTCAAACTGATACACAATTTTAAGGGCCTTAAACTTTTCTCCGTTCATATCTTCTAAATCTCTAAACAGAAGGAAAGCTTCATGCCGAAGATGCTTTCACAGCAAGGCTTGCCCTCTGTCAACCATTCAATGGTCAGGAACTGTGTCTCTGGGTTAGGAAAATCTTGTTGGTGGCAGAATGATGCTTCATCTATGTCATGTCAATTTCTGAAGTTATGAAACGTGAATATATTAAGGATGGCTCTTGGTTTGGACCCTTAGTTTATTGAGCTTTTTAACTCTGAACCTTAGAAGATTGGGGTGGGGAGGGAGGCTGGATTGTGCTTTTAACATTTATGATAGGCTGTTTCCTTCATTTTCCCCTGAACTCCAAGCTGGAGGCTACATCTCATTATACGTTGTCTGTTGCTTCATTTAATGAATCTATTTTGCCCTTTAATTTTTAAGAGGGTCCACCTTCTCATTCACAGATGGAGAATGGCCATCAATTAGTGCTAATACTACTTCAGTTGTATTATTAATGTTATTTCTCTCGCATTCAATCTGTCAGTTGGAGACCTATTTATCCCTGATTTGTACCAGCTCTGTAACCATATAAAAAAACCATTTTCCCATCAAAAAGTGACTGCAACATGCAGATTTATATGCACAATCACTTACATAAACACAGTTTCATTGAGCACCCCCCCAAAAGTTAGAAAGCTCAGCCAAATGACTAAGCAAAAGTACTCATTTATTTTCAGGAAACATAGTTTTCCTCAGCTGAATTAAATCAATTCATTTTGGATTAACAGTTAAAGATCACTTACATTCAGTATTATTCTCCTCTTATCTAACTACAATATCTATGGTTTAGCCCAACATTCCCCAAGTTGGCACTTTCTGAATGGGTTGGGACTACCATTAAATTTTTTCCCAAGATTGATCCAATGCATTTAGAGGACTCCAGTCTTGGTCTCACTAATTATGCAATCAGAATAGATTTAATAGTATTAATTAATAGTAGTTGCCTATTTAACATTGCTGAGAAATGTAATCACTAGGTTTTTTTCACTGATGTGGTTAAACAGTTTAGAAAATCTTCATAAATATAAGCTTGAAGGACTGGGAGTTAATTATCATTAGAACTGTGTAGAATCAGGTCATTTTCTTTTTTCTACAACTATTAATTGTGACACTATAGACATGAAAGTTATTCTGTCTCTCATTAAGAGCAGCAGTGATGGAAAATGAAAAT
>JANHFL010007925.1:44934-55667 GCA_032468155.1 Oxyrhabdium leporinum
GGCGGTTCACAGCTTATGATTAAAACAATACAAATATAAATATATAGATTTAAAATTAATTAAAAGTATTAAACTAAAAGTATTAAAGTATTATATCAGAGAATGAAGACTGTCTTTAAAAACATCTCCATTCTTCCAGCTTCTTCATCTGCTTTGTTAAGCTGATGCTCAGGTCAGCAACAAGACACCTTCAGAAAAGTTCCCTTTCTAAAATGAACACATTTTAATCAGCTGATTAAGTCATGGCAATGCCAATTGCTCTTTATTATCATGAGTAGCATTTTTCCTCAGTGTTCTCAACTTTGATGACATTAAGATGTATGTACTTCAACTCCCAGAATACCCAGCCAGCATGGCCAAGAAAACTGCAAGGACTACTACAGGCAGTCACCAGGTGCCAAAAACTGACTCAGAGGCACCAAACAACAACAAAAACCCTTACTTATAAGTGTGAATAATATGGCAATGACCTGAGATACTGCTGCCACCATTTCATCGGGGCTTATGTGTACCTCTTTGGGTGCTGCTGTTTTGAATATACTCTATATGATTGTTGTAAGCTAGAATCTTACTAGTAGTATTTTGTGATTGATTCCTGTGTGGCAAAAAAAAAGAAAAAAGGAATCTGTTCCTGTTTTGTGACTCATACAAGAGGTTATTTTTAGCCTTCCTGAACTTGGCAGCCAGCCAAGCTATTTGTGCTTCAAAGGGTCAGGCTTGAATCAAGATAAATTGGTTTTTCAGTTTGCAAATGCCAGGAGCGTAAGTGAGGTTTTGTTGTCAGTCCTCAATTGGTGGGAGAATGTAGTTAGGGTGGAGCCTGTAAGGGATATAAGAGCTGCAAAGAGAATTTAAATTCCAGGTTTTCTATCTGCTTTCCCTTTTAGAATGAAACCTAGGCATACAGATCAGTACAGCTTTCTACCAGTCCAACACAGATTATTTCTAAAACCTGAAAGAGGAGGTGCAATAGGCTGTAAGAGGCAATATGATCTCAGCATAAATGAATGCTTTTAAATTGCAGTATAATTTGTTTTATAAATGAAATATTTTGACAGGGTTGACTTTAGCAAGATCCTCACTTTCTGCTTGTTCCATGGTCAGTAAGAGACACCTACTGTTTCTTGAATGTGGTAACAGGCAATGGCATTTCCCACCTACTCTCAACCCCACCATAAATGCTTCCTCCCAAAAAAATTTAGCCCAATGTTGTGTCAAATCCCTCTAATGCTTATCTTATAAATGCATATTCTGACACACAGTATCCAAATTAAGACACAGTCAACCACCACACAAAAACTAACCCTATGATACACAAAAGGGGTGTCGGAAATGACAGCCAGAATCCTCCAACCCCTAGGAATAGCAATTGGCCCACAAACCCACAGCCACACTCTGCCAGGAATTATCCAGAACAAAGGACAAGATACAGAAGGATAGCAATAGCAATAGCACTTAGACTTATATACTGCTTTATAGTGCTTTACAGTCCTCTCTAAGCGGTTTTACAGAGTCAGCATATTTCCCCCAACAATCTGGATCCTCCAATCTGGATTTTACTCACTTCGGAAGGATGGAAGGCTGAATCAGCCTTGAGCCTTGATGGGATTTGAACTGCCATATTGCAGGCAGCCGGTAGTCAACAGAAGTAGCCTGCAGTACTGCAGTCTAACCACTGCGCCACTGAGGATGAAAGAAACAATGTAATCTACAAAATAAATTGTAACCATTGTAACCAATTCTACATGGGACAAACATTATCTCAGTTAAAACTCAGGATCCACGAACACCAGCTGGCAATCAAACGCCACAATCTCAAATCCTTAATCTCTACTCACACCAACACCAAACAGTACCAGTTCAATCGGAGCAACACAAAAATCATTGGCCATGCTACCACCCGCCACGCTCGTGAAGCCTGGCACTCCACAAGCAATTCCATCAACAGACACATTGGCCTACAACCAGCCTAGGAACCCCTCAGAATCCAAATCAGCCACACAGTCAACCAGAGGCAGCACCGACCCTCAACCAACCCATGCAACCGCCCTACCAGCAGTTCACCTCTCAATGACCCTGACCTGATGTAACCTCCCTATCACAAAACCCATCGTAAGAGTCTCTGATGACTCACTCCTGACCCATCATAAGACCCTCACTTGACACACCCACACCTGAAGCCCTTATAAACAGCAGAACACTGACACTGACTGTCCCTAAACTGCTAAAGATGTTACCTAACCTGGCAATGAAATGTTTGGAAACCAACCCACAAGCTCAGAGAATGAACCTTCACCCTCATCCTATGCCTGAGCTACAGATATTCACCACTATTTATTGCATTATATTATTCCTATTATTATTATTCTGCAATAGATATTCTTAGAGTCCTCTTTCCCACTTATATGTTATTAAATAGATGACTTCCTGACTCTTTAATAGCAGTAATTGAAACTTTTTTTTTTCATTCTTTTTTGTAGCTTAAGAAAGTCATGTCACCTAGATATATATTGGTGAAAGATCCATCCGTCTAAGGAAAAGGCCCTCAAACCAAGCATTCTGCTAACCTGCTGGATTTCCTACCTCTCAAAAAAGTGGGAAGTCTCGGGAAGCTATGCACTCTGCTTGGCAGCCTCTGTTTTTTATCTGCTCTGTCTTGCTTATTGATCAAACATGTTTGGGATGCAATCAGTTGAACTCTCTGTGTTCCAAATAACCTCCAACATTACAGATTTCATCAGACTCCTGGGGGAGGGAATGTTAGGATTCTCCATTATAAAAATAATCATGTGCGGAGAATGATTTCATTGTTTTTCACTGTATCAGTAAGAATTGTAAGGAATATTCAAACATGCAGGCTTCACACCGTCCAGAAGAGACTTTAATGCTTAGAAATAGTATTTGGAATTATCCCACTTGAGAATTTTTATAGCTCTGAGTTCTTAGACCAGGGGTGTCAAACTCGCATCATCACGATGGCGTCATGTGACATATCAGGACTTTTTTCCCCTTCGCTAAACCGGACGGGGGCGGGGCCAGCACGTGACACATTTGGCTTGACACCCCTGTCTTAGATGTTTGGTTGGGCTAGGAATCTGCACAGATGAACCTGACAAGGGAGACTTCAGGAAGAAGAGAAGAGGTTGAAAAGCATTTACCTGAGCTGTGGGGCTAGCAAGCATCTGTCCAGATGGCTGCATTTCTTTAAAAGAATGAGCTTGTAAATGCAAAACAAGAATGGGTCTGAAGACACAGTCTGGCAGTGATTTATTGTTTCTCTGGGCTAAACAAGAAGCCTTAATTGAAAAACATGAGAGGTGACAGTATGTGAGCGGATCTGGGAGATGGAATTTCACGAAATATCCTGCCTTTGGGACAGTCCTATTGCCAGGTTTCGTTAATGGATTATGCAGCCTAAATCTCTGCAGAAGGAATGATTCACCTTGAAATTGGGGTACAGATGAGGCTGGCTAGTCCAGAGAGTTTAGGACTAGTGATCAGGAACAGTAAATCCTAGTGCATTGGTTGTTAGAGTTACCCTGGGGGCAGGGATCAGTTAAGATCATTTAGGCAAACATTTGTTTTAAGGAAAGACATTTATACAATATTTGTATTTGTATGAATGTATGGTTGGTTGGTACTGGCTTTTCTGTGGAATGTTCCAGAAACTGACAGAATCAATGTACTGCATCATGAACTCTTGTTTTATAGTCACAATTGCAGCCATGTGATGTTACTTAGTTCAGCTTCCCTGGGCTTGGAAACTGAACAAGATGGTATCTAGTTAGCATTTGCATGGGATAGTACCAGAAAATCCTAAAACGATAGCATATACTATAAGATTTAAAAAAAAAAACCTTAAATAGGACAATGTATGTAGTGTTGTATTTATTCCAGCTGTTTCTCTAATAGGTGGTGCCCCAATTTGGGCCAACATAACTAATTTCCTTTGTAGAGCATATAAAAATATATCTAGGGATAGTCCAGAAAGGAAGAGCAATTGTACTTAAAAAATTGGAGATGTTGGCTCTGTCATTTTGGATATCTACATCCTAAATCCTCTACCTTAGTTCAGCCAGAGCTTTATCAAGTCTCAAAACAGATAGTGCTGACAAGGTGAGACCACAATATGCCAAATCATTAATTGGGAATAAAAAGATTATACTAAAGTTTACACCTCTGAATATAATTGGACTTCTAAGACTGACCTTCTTATTCAGAATTAGAGTGATCTTTGTAGTAATGATGGATTTGAGTGGGGAAAGTATGTTGAGATTCCAAACTTGTTTATAAACTAATTGGCTGGTTTATTGCCAGGTCATATTTTCAACTGTTTTCCCTATTCCATCAGAAAAAATGGATATAGCATTTTCTGTGAAAAGAAAACGATGCATAAGGGTGACAATCAGTAACTTTTAACATTGCGGAAGTATCTCATTACCTGATTTATCCACATTAATAAATTGATCTATTCGATGCAGGCAGTTTTTGTGCTGTTGACCTATGTTTCTTTGAAAGTTTCATTGTACTTAAGCCAGGTTTGAAGCATTTGTACATGTTTTCCTTTTTTTTTTCAGGGTGCCCACAGAGTCTCCCATCTTCTCCCAATTCTGCTGAGCCGGAGGGGCAGCGTTTGGTTCATAATGGGGCCATGTCATCAGAGTTCCTGCACCATGGTGGAGGTGGCAGGATCCTGCTCCTTGTCTGTAATTTAGCCGGAACAGGGCAACAGGCTGTGAGGTAAGCCCTTGTAGACAGGAAGGCCCTTTCTGCAATAGGGTCTTTCAAAAACAGGCACTTGACCTATTTTTCTGCAATCAGGGAAAGGAATCAAATGGACTTGCAGGTAAAAAGCTGTACTATATTCCTCCCAGTCATTTATTAACAAGATAACATCTTACAGCTAAGCTTGAGTCTTTATTGTTTTATGGACGTGGCTGTAGATTTTTCAAAAAAGCAAGCAAAATGGAAGTTGTCATGGATGTCTTTCGTGTTAGTGTTTAACTTCTCAGTGTAGCCTACAATGCTAATGTTCCTTGGAGGTACCAGATAAAGTTGGTCAGGTATTGCAGTTTAACTGAGATACCCATTTATTGTTCTTATAAACTATTTAGATTTTCCTGAGTAAGATTAACATATTTCAAAGTCAGATCCAAAAGAATATGAAATGCAGGTGGGGGGGGGGATCAAGGAAGCCTGTTATATACATATGCTAAAAAAAAAAAAGAGTTCTGTGCAGATGGCTGTACGTACCAGAAGACATGCAATGTGAAGGGGAAAAAAATCCAATTATTGGCTGCAAGATTGACACTTCTGCTACCCAAGAGGTCTTGAGTTATTTCACATTGCACAATAATAAAATACAGAAATTACAAGAAAGCCACATGAATAAACAATATAAAGTTATGAAAAATACAGTTGCAGATAACGGGTCCCTTAGGTCAGATGGCATTCCACTTGCTACTGAGGAATACCTGAGGCTCTTTCAAAGTACTAATTTATTTTTAATTTTAAGGCAGTACTTGAGTACCGTGGAGCTGATGAACAAATAATATTGGTTAGGCTTTGTGGACAACTGCTTAATATGATGGTTATGGCAAATTTATGCTCCAACCAGTGATGCCAAAGAAGAGGAGGTTGAAATGTCTTATGATCAAGTTCAGTCTGTAATAGAACATGCAAAGACCAGAGTGGAATTTCAAAGTGTGAAATGGTAAGGAGGAAACTGTAGTTGACTATGGCCTAGGAAACAGAAATGAAATGTGAGAACGATGCATCAGTTTTTTCCAGTCCAATGATTTTTTTCATCCTAATACATTCATCCAACAACCAAAACAAGCCTATACATATATGGACCTCACCAAATGGAGTACAGCATACATAGATCAAATTGACCGTATAATTGGTACAATGAAGTGGAATAGGCCATTTATAATGGCAAAGAAGTGACCAGGAGCTGACTATAGAACAGACCTAGCATTACTGGTGTGCAAATTCTAAACAAAGCAAAAGTGGAAGAACAAGCCAGCCAGCTTCCACAATATACTCTTGGATCATATGCCCACCATTTTCAACATCAGAAATCACTGAAGTTCCATACTCATTGATAGGGAACCAGAGGAACAGTGGAATGAAATCAAAGGATCTGTTAAGGGTAAGTGTGAATAGAGACTGCCAAATTCCAAGAAAAAGAAGAAAGCAAATTGAATGTCAGAATAAATGGTAGAAATTGCCAAGAAGAGAAGCCAAAGCCAAGAAAGACAAGTCTCAGAAAGAAATATCAAGAAATTCAGAGCTGTATGAAGAGACAAGAAGCAGTATTGCAACAAAAAAATGTAAAGTCACTGAAGATGGAAACATGGAAAAACAAGGAAAATGTTCCAAAAGATTTCTAAAGTCAGAAGGAAGCCCAACCTCACACAGCTATGCTATAAAGGGTGCCAGTAGACAATAGACATTCAAGAAAAACAAAAAGGTAGAATAAGTATACTAAAATTCTGAACAGTGGAAATGTCAACTTCCAAGATACCTTTGAAAATATTTTCTATTTACAAAAATTTCTAGTTCCTTAAAAATGAAGTTAAATCAGAATTCTAGTCATTACCATGTTAGAAGACTACAGGAATTGGTGGAAAAATCTGCAGAAATATTGCAAGGAGAATTAATAAAGATTCTCTCTAAACTGTGTTAGCGAATCAGGAGAGTGGCAGAACAAAGATTGGGAAGATGTCAGTCTATAAAAAAAGAAAGGAGACTTAACACAGTGCACAAACTAATGACAACAGGCACGGTCACCTACCTTAGAACTGACAATTAAGAGAGTGAAGTGATAGCTCTGCCTTGTAGAATCAATACCAACAGTAACGGAATCAGCAGTCAAGAAGCACACAGATTAGCACTTGGCAGAGTAACAGTGAAGGTCTTGAAAAAGTATGTCAGATACTGTGATGTGTTTATACTTACAAAAATCAGAATTGTTCAAGCAGCGATCTCCCTATGAAATTCTATGAAAGCAAACGTTGAACTTTGAAGAGATAGTATAGAAAGAATATTGACACTTTTGAACTTTAATATTGGAAAAGACCCCTGAGTATACTACAGATAACCTAGAAAATGAATTTGTATAACAGAGTTCTCATTCGAGATACAAATGGCAAGAGTCATATTATCGTATTTTGGACATCTTTTGTGAAGATCCTGCTTTTTTCATTCATCTATATCGCTGGGACAGATGGTAGGAAAGAAAAACAGAAAGGATGACACCGACAAGGATAGGTGGGGAGTCTGTGGTTGCATTGTTGGAAGATCTGAAAAGCCCGGTCATGGACACGTTATCCTGGATAAAATCTTGATGTTTTTGCTATGAGTTGACAGTGACCTGAAGACATGAAATCAGTGACTGCTGCTTCTTATACGATCATTTCCGGTGTTTGTGAAAGAACCTCTTTTGATCCCTCTCACTGGGCTCAATGACAATTCACCGTGGCCAACTCGCCACAGGACAACTCACTGAGGGACCAGAGTTACACGAATATCAAAGAAACGATGGCATAGAATCGTTAAAGAAAGGATACAAAAGAAGGGACAGAATGAAATGTGAATGGCAAAAATCAAAATGTTTTTTTATTCATTTTAAATAATTAGGTTAAATTGTTAAATTGGTCCACAGCAAGTTGTCATGCGGCGAGTTGGCCATGGTGAGTTGGCCGTTGGTGAGTTGGCCGTGGCGAGTTGGCCGTTGGTGAGTTGGCCGTGGCGAGTTGGCCGTTGGTGAGTTGGTCGTGGCGAGTTGTCCCGTTCCGCTCACGGGTGTGGTGGTTATTCTGTAGGATAAAAACCAGCCCCCCCCTTATTGTCCCCAAAGCTGACGGAAGTGCACTAACCACACTGGAAGAAGAGTCTGCAGCAGAAAGGTAGCTACTTGTTTCCCTCAGGATCTCAGATCTGCAGGGTTGCTGATTAGCAGCCAGATAAGGAGCAGCTGGGCTTGTTAAGCACAGTTTCCTTTGTGTTATTTGGCACAACACCTGGATTTTGTAATGTTAATGTTAAAGTCTGATAAAGCAAGTGTAGCATTAAGTTAATAGACTCAGCTTGAGGCAATTGAGCTAGAACAGCAGTGGTGTTATTTCTGCCAGATTCCTATTATGCAGCTGGCTTGGAGCAGGAATCCTGAGCCAGCTCTATGGTCTGGACTATGTTTTGCCCATTTGGGTTTTGTGTGTCGTCCCCCCACTTCTTTTCAAAAACACTTTTTTTTCTCTTGCTGAAAATGAGGAACCACACTCAGTAGCATGGTTATGAGTTGCTCATGGGAGGGAAATTGAATGCCAAAGCACTGTAGGCGGATAATGAATTCACTGTGCATATCCCAAATGTCATTAAGTAAGTCTCTGCATACTTGCAGTGGCTAATAAACTATCCTCTGCTGGAAACAGCTTGTGAGATGCTAAGCTTTATGGCTGATAAAAGTTGTCTAGCAATATTTCCGTATTATGCAGGCACCCCATCTTCTCCATTCTTTTTCATGGGCAAGAAGACCTTTTTAAACATTTGGTCCTTTCTATTCTACTTTTTTTAAAAGTCAAAAGGGTAGTGCAGCCCAGCTTGTAGAATAGAAAGAAAATTCATGGTTTTTTTTAGTGATAGCAGCCAATACCAAAAAGATAGAATTTGGCTACTGCCACAGGAAGAAAGCAGAAGATGTGCCTTAATATTTCTATCTATTGTTGGTTTGTTTATTTATCAATTAGATGTTTATGCCATTCTGTAATTAAAGCCTTCTGGGCATTTCTTCTATATTGCAAAAGCATGTCTGAGTTTAGGTCTGTAAAACAGGGAGCATTCAGTTTGTAAAGGAAGACTATTTACCTGGCTTCTTTAAATTGTTCTTAATTTTCTTTTAATGTCTGTAGAGTATTGTGAGTTGCACAAGCAAAGGGAGGGAACCTGAAGAGTTTCAACCTGTCAGTTTCACCACAGTCTTTAAGGCCCAGCGTCCAACAGAACTGAAGCCCTTTTCAAAGGCAGGAGTCAAGCACTTCAAATCAAAGCTGGAATTGTAGGCTCCCAATCCCAAAGTAAAACCTGTTTATCTTTCTCTAAAAGGAGAGGAAATGCTTTCAAAACAAAAAAAGCAAAATAGATTAGGCATCTAAAACAACACCAAATTACCTACTATTTGCTAGGCTTGAAATTGGAACATGGAGTTGAATTACATTTGCTTTTAATTATAGAATCAAGATTGATCCAACTCCATATGATTTTCTTTATGCCAAAGGGAAAAAACACTGTGACAATGCAAATCTTGCCTGCTCCAAATGTTTATCACAGATGGGCTAGCTAAGCCTGGCTTTCTCTAAAAACAATTATTTTGAAATAAAAAAATATGATTTAGTTTTCTATCTGGGCAATGTTCAGTCTGTAAGCAATCCCATCCCTAGGCTAAATTTTTGAAACTCCTTCCCTGCTGCCTATCTTTCTTTTTCCCTAGAGTTTTTATATCATATCAATTTAGAATAAATTAAAAGAAATTTCTGATCAGATGCTAACTAAATGTAAGATTTCCAGGTAATATATTTAAATCAAAAGAGATACATCAAAATATTATCTGATGTATTCATGTTGCCCCTAGTTGTACTAATTTGTTTACTTCAGAATTGAAATGTTCTCCATACCTTTAAATTTCTTTCAAATTTCTATCAAAATATGAAGGTAATCCATACAAAAGACATTTTCAGCGGGTTAAGTCTTCCAAATAATACGATATTTGGAGCAGAAGTCCAAATGACCACTAGGTGGCAATACAGAGATCTAGAAAAGCTTAGTAGCAAAGCTCTTTGCTCCTGATGGGTTTTCACTGTATTTTTGCAGGTCAGTTATAGTAGCCCTTAGTTATACATATTGCTTAGTTTTATAATGACACCCTTAACTATAGTTGTTTACTTATTTCCCCAAACTCTTATGCTTTTTTTAAAAAAAGAAATAATTTGTATTGCTAACAAAACACACACACACACACACTTATTAAGATCTGTTGAGATCTCTCCAAAGCAATAGAAGGATGATTAATACAGAATTAATGTAGATAATGAAACCAAATTTCATTAAAGTTATTACAGCATGTAGATTATACATAGATATGTGGGGACATTTTAAAATGGCTAGGTAGAAATTAGTGCTAATTTCATGTCTGAATAATACTTGAGAATATTGAAAATAAGAGATGGGATATGGGAAGAAGAGATTGTCCTTTTTGTAATTTAAGAAGAGATGAAAAGTTATTAAAACTATTTATATGTGTGATGAAGGTTGGAAGTCATTTCTTTATATACTATATTCCTTTTTCTTTGCTATATATTTTTTTTCTTTCTGTTTCTTATATCTTTTTCTACTCTGCATCTTTACTCATTTTTCTAATTTTGCATTAGTTTGCTAGTTTTATTGTAATTATAAGCTTAATAAAATTACCTGAAAAAAAGAAACTACTTAAAACAAAAGGTATGCATTATTATTCCACCCCACCCAAAAAGGAAGAGATGAAAGAAGAATCCTTTGTTAAGAATCCTTTCAGTTTTATCAGTAAAGAGAATCTGAAAGCATAGGCAGAGGTGAAATCTAGCCGGTTCGCACTGGTTCATGTGAACCGGTAGGGAAAATTTTGATTGGTTCGGAGAACCGCAAATATCACCTCTGGCTGGCCCCACCCCTGCCTGCCCGCTCACCGCTCGCCC